>SNQJ01S0176772.1:16354-36182 GCA_010110895.2 Picea sitchensis | reverse complement strand
GGATTTGCAGAGGAAGAAAAGAGTGAGACCTTTGGAACTTGGAAAATCTTCCAGGAGAAGGAAGAAAGCGTAAGCTCAGGAAGGAGCTACAATTATCCTCAGACCTTGCGTGGATAGCTGATAGCCATCGGATTCAGGAGGAGTTGCACGAGGCTTAATCCTCATATGCAAAGGAGAGAAGTCACTAAATCATTTAGGCATTTCGAAGATTCGGGGTTCGACATTTCGGGAATCCCGAGGACAAGAGACCAAGGCACTTCACTGTGAGCACCCGGAAGTCGCGAAACGTGACTTGCCTTTGGAGCAGAAAATTCGACATTTCGACATATCAGGGTTTCAGATACCAAGAGGTCAAGGAGCAAACATTTGCCGCGGAGGATTCAAAAAATCGTGAATCCCAAAGTTTTGAAAAGGTGCATACATGTGAGGTTTCAGGGAAATCCCCGAAAGGGCATTTCAGTATTTCAGCTACGGGAAGATGCAGGGATGAGAGTTCGGAACTCTTGACCCAAGGGATCCCGAAAGGATCTGAGTAGTTGGATCAGGGAGGCTCACAACCGTTGATCTTTCTCAGGAGAAGGAGGACCAGAGTTTCGAGATTTTGGTACTTCGGTATTTCAGATACTGGAAGTATGAGAGGACAAAGGATTGTTGCACTGGGATTTGCGAAGTTTTGAAACGTGAATTCCCGAAAGCATAGGAGGAGTATTGTCGGGTCACAAAGACAGGATCAGATTTTGGCATACCGGGATTCAGGATTTCGTAAGTCCTAGAGACAAGGAATCTGAGCTCTTGGGGATGAAAACCCCGAAGTAGCGAACACAACACGCCTTTGGAATAGGGTTGTGGACACATGGAAGGTGGTCAGGATTTCGAGAAAAGGCCCGAAAGATTTCAGTCCCGGAAGAAGCGGCTATTTCGGCATTTCGGGAACCCAAAGGTCGAAAGACAGAGGACAGGAGGAGCCTTACCTTGCGATTCCCCGAATCATGAAAAACCGATGGCATACTATCATGGGCCATTATTTCGGCATTCCGGGCACTGGGTACTCGAGAGGCCAGGAGTCGGGAGCCTGGGAGTCCTGACTCGTGAAACCGCGAAATGCGAAGACCTGAAAGGCTAAGGGAGGAGCCAGCTGAGGTGTTGTTCCTTTTCTGCGTTTCAGAGGCCGGAAGTCTAAGAGGGCAAGGAGCCGGGGAGAATTCATTCACAGGAGTCTCGAAACCCCGAAAAAAAAACAAAAAACTGAAAGGTGCATCAGGTCAAAACAGAGAGAAGAGCGCCAAGGAAAAATGGCGCACGCACAGATTGAGTTGAAGGCATGTGCTAGAGGAGAAAAGGGGGACCTGTGGATTTGTTCGAAGGGTTCTAGCAAGAGCCCGAAGAGCTAATTCAACTTAGAAGAAGAGCGATCCAGAGACCGGGAGGTCAGTGGACCCTGCTGAGGTAGGGGTCTGCATCAAGTGGTATCAGAGTAGATTTTTGTCTGTAGAATTCAGACAAAAGGAAAAGAGGAGACCGTTACTTTGTTCATAGAAAAAGGAGAGATGGTAGGAGAAATTCTGGTGTGCAACAATCAATAGACGGCCAGACGAGCTGTAAGAGAAGATGGAGATGCTCTCGGACATAGAGTGATCCATACGTTGCCAGGAGGGCAGGTGAAAGATAGAGATGGTTGCTGAAGGTCATGAGCATGGTGGAAGATGAGACCACCAACAGATGAGTAAAGAAGAGATTGACAAAGAACTTACTAAGATAAGGGCGAGAATGGAACAACTGACATTGAAGATGCAACAGGAGGCAAAAGTATATTGGAGGTACGAATGGCCTCTGAACAGGAAAGTTAAATGGCATGTTCAAAAGTTGTTGGCCAGGAAACAACAACAAGAGTTGAGGAAATGGCTGAGGTATGCTAAAATCCTTAGTGACACAGAGCTGGTTCGCATATGTGAGCCAGAAGTTGGAGAAACCCTCAGTGATGAGGAAGAGAGATCAGTTTCAGGTCTCATAAACTGCCAGGAGGGCAGAGATGAATTTTTGAATTGCCAGGTGGGCAATGAGATGAGATCATTGGAGGATCTCATAGACTATCGAGAGGACAGTAGTGGAAATTCATATTTCCAGGAGGGCAATGGTATGAGATTAACTGAAGATATCATAAACTGCCAGGTGGGCAAGGCATAAATCCCATATTGCTAAGTGGGCAAGGGAGAGAAAATGAGACTGTCTGAAAGTCTCATGAACTCAGGGATGAGTTCGGGTCAACAAGGAGTGCTGATGAAGATGGGATTGATTGATCTTGTAAACTGCCAGGTGGGTAGGAGTGAACTTTTGAGTTTCCAGGTAGGCAATGGGAAGAGATCAGCAGAAGATCTCGCATACTGCCAGGGGAGAAGTGCTGAAAGTTCAGATTGTCAGGTGGGCAATGAGATGGGATCACAAGATCTCATGGACTGCCAGGTGGGCAGCAGAAAGTCCCCAAATTTCCAAGTGGGCAGGGGAAAGGAGATGAAATTGTATAAAAGTCTCATGAACTTAGAGGAGAGATCAGATCAACAAGGAGTGCTGACATGAGAGAATCAGAAGAGCATTCTGATGATTGGGGGAATTCGAGTATTCCTACCAAGTAGCCTAGTTGAGGCCAGAGCATGTGTTGCAGATGCAACAACAGAAGAGAGACAACCAACAAAAACTGTCATGGAGGAGGAAGTGGAGCAGACACTGATGTTTTCCCAAGGAGCAAAGGATGAGCGTTCAACAGAATGGCTCAAAATTTTCAGCCATGAAGCTGAAACAGAGATGACTGTAGCATTGAAGCCTGCAGTAGAAGAAGAAGCAAACAACACAGATTTTGTTGATCTGTGCAAAGAATTGGAAGCCCTGGAGAGAAGGGTGATAGTGAAATCTTGCACATCCAACAAGCTAAGTTGGAAGAAGGTAGTGGAGCATACCAGCCCCAGGAGAAGCTAGAAGAAGTTGAAAGTATGCCAACAAAAGAAATGGCAGCAGCATAACTGCCACAGGAAGAAGCTGAGAAACAATTAAGTAAGGAGGCTGTAGAGCTAGAGTCTGCAGCAAAGTGGCCACTCAGTGCCACAAAGAGAGATAAAGACAACATCGGAGGTCAAACAAATCTGTCCATTGAGAAGACAGAAGTGCAACAAAGAAGACTGCATACAAAGAGCCAGCCACTGGAGCAGTTGGACAAGGTAATTGAAAAAATTAGAAGGTTGATGTTCAGTTCAGCAACAAAAGAGGTTATAAATGAGAAGCTAAACATAAGGGAGCCTGTAAGAGCAGTAGGGAAGCAACAGCAGCAACAACAACAACAACATAGTTGGAGAGGAGAAGATGGACAACTCCAAGAGAAAGTTTGGGATCCAAGTGGATTTCAATACTGGAGAAGAGGAGCTCATGCGTTTTCCAGCTGAGGAGTTTGATGCAGGAGCATCACTCCACATCAGCAGCGTGCCAACCAACCAACACATCCAACACATCCAACACACATTTAATGAAGAAAGGGAGAGGCGCAACCCTCTCAATTTTGAAATTCAAAATTTCAATAAATGTTGTAAGGATTTTAATGCTAGAACACACCTTTGTACAGGTAGTGGTTGAGATTTCCTTTAATGGTTACTTGGAGCTAAGTCCAGATCAGTCAGGACTAGACATCCATTTTATGTAATGTAGCCATAGGAGACGCTCTGTGATAGCAATAGCTCAGAGACAGTGAGGTGGAGGATAAGCTCATAGAAGCCCTCATTTTGTAAGAAAGAAATTTGGGTAGAGAGTTAAGGAGAGAGTTCTCAGGTAGAGAGGTCTCAAGAGAGAGCTGAGACTTGTTACAGTCCAGCCTTTGTAAACATTTGTATAAGCATTTGGAAATTAATAGAAAGAGCAGTTTTTCCTGCCCATGAAATGTCTGTGTATGTTTATGCAATTGAATGTCATGTATATTCATGGATGAATGTCTATATGCTTTTATGCTATGCTGTAGATGTGTGTTAGTATGCATTTACAGGGGCATATAGGTTCTGCTATCTATTGGGTGCTTTGATTTCGGGTTTGGGATTCTTTGAGGCTTCATGCCAAGAGGGCATGACAGAACGTTGCGGGTTCTGAAAGCCAGTGCATAGATGCACTCCTGAATTCTATGGAATTTGGGAAAGGACGTGCCAGGAGGGCGCACTAGCTAAAGTTTTAGGCTCAGGAAGGAAGCCTCAAGGTTGCTGAATACCTTGGAGGTAGGACTGTGCAGAGGAAGGTACATAAGAAGACAAAATCTCTGAGAAGTTCTGTAGAGCTCTGCCAGGAGGGAATTGAGCAGATGCACAGGTTGCATTGAGGAGAAAAGCTCTATCTTGAGTTCAGAGAAGGCAAAATCACTAAGGGATTCTGTAGGAGCTCCACCAGAAGGGCGTTGAGTAAGTGCCAGTGGGCACAAGAAGGACTCTTAGAGTTCTGAGAAGAGAGGAGAAGTGTCACAGGAAGACACTTACAAAGTTATTGAACACTCTGTGAAGAGAGGCTCTGTAAGGCGTACATCGAGCAGAAGAACTCCAGGAGGGAGAGAAGCATTTATTTTCAAGAAATACATTAGATCTGAGTTCAGCGAAATCTCAGCAGCACAGGGAGCGTGCGTAGGAATAACTTGTTTCAAGTTCTCAAGCTTAGGACAGATAGTAGCTTTGTGCGCAAAGACTCTGTAAGGAGTTGAGGAAGTCGAGAAACCCTTTAAGGTTTCAGAGAAAGAAATCTCAGGAGGAAGAGTGTCTTTGTGCACAAAGCAACAACTGAAAGGAGTGTAGGAAGTCGGGGAAACCTTTCAAGGTTTCACAAGTCCCAAAAGCTCAGGAGAGATAGCGTTTTCATAATGCAAGCAAGGTCCAAAACCATCAGGATTTGTAGAGGAAGCAAAGAGCGAGACCTTTGGAACTTGGAAAATCTTCCAAGAGAAGGAATAAAGCATAAGCTCAGGGAGGAGCTACAACTACCGTCAGACCTTGCATGGATAGCTGATAGCCATTGGATTCAGGAGGAGCTGCATGAGGCTTAATCCTCATATGAAAAGGAGAGAAGCTGCTAAATCATTTCGACATTTCAGAGATTCAGGGTTCGACATTTCGGGAATCCTGAGGACAAGAGACCGGGGCACTTCACGGTGAAAACCCCGAAGTCGTGAAACACGACTTGCCTTTGGAGCATAAACTTCGACATTTCGACATATTGGGGTTTCAGATACCAAGAGGTCAAGGAGAAAACATTTGCCACGGAGGATTCGCGAAATCACGAATCCTGAAGTTCCGAAAAGGTGCATATAGGTGAGGTTTCTAGGAAATCCCCGAAAGGGCATTTCGATATTTTGGCTACTGGAAGATGCAGGGATGAGAGTTTGGAACTCTTGACCCATGGGATCCCGAAAGGATCTGAGCCGTTGGATCAGGGAGGCTCACAGCCGTTGATCTTGCTCAGGAGAAGGAGGACCATAGTTTTGGGATTTCGGTACTTCGGTATTTCGGATACTGGAAGTACGAGAGGACAAAGGATTGTTGCGTCGGGATTCGCGAAGTTCCAAAACGCGAATTTTCGAAAGCATAGGAGGAGTATTTTCGGGTCACGGAGATAGGATCATATTTCGGCATACCGGGAGTCGGGATTTCAGAAGTCCTAGAAACAAGGAATCTGAGCTCTTAGGGATGAAAACCCCGAAGTAGTGAACACAACGCGCCTTTGGGATAGGGTTGTGGACATGTGGAAGGTGGTCAGGATTTCGGGAAAAGGCCCGAAAGATTTCAGTCCCGGAAGAAGCGTCTATTTCGGCATTTCGGGAATCGGAAGGTCAAAAGACAGAGGATAGAAGGAGCCTTACCTCGCGATTCCCTGAATCGTGAAAAGCCAGTGGCATACTATCGTGGGCCATTATTTTGGCATTCCGGGTACTGGGTACTCGAGAGGCCAGGATTCGGGAGCCTGGGAGTCCTGACTCGTGAAACCGTGAAACGTGAAGACCCGAAAGGCGAAGGGAGGAGCCAACTAAGGCGTTGTGCCTTTTTAGCATTTCGGAGGCCAGAAGTCCAAGAGGGCAAGGAGCCGAGGATAATTCGTTCACAAGAGTCCCAAAACCCCGAAAAAAAAAACCCGAAAGGTGCGTCGGGTCAGAACAGAGAGAAGAGCGCCAAGGAAAAAGGGCGCGTGCACATATTGAGTTGAAGGCATGTGCCAGAGGAGAAAAGGGGGACCTGTGGATTTGTTCGAAGGGTTCTAGCAAGAGCCCGAAGAGATAATTTAGCTCAGAAGAAGAACGATCCAGAGACCGGGAGGTCAGTGGACCCTGCTGAGGTAGGGGTCTGCATCAAAGAACTTAACACAATTTAATTTTCTTCAGCCGAGAGCATCAATAGATGAATTATGGGCCTTTGACTATCCAATTTAAACAGAATACAATGAAAATGAAATCATAAATACGGGAAATAAATACAAAGAGAGGAGACAAAACTCAGATCACCACCATTAGAATCTTTTCATGGAAACTTCAAGACTTTTTCTTGTGTATTCTATTCATCTTCAGAAAAATACATTCAAGTTCTGAATAGCTAAAATCATTCCCTTGCACTTCTGTCAACCTCTAATACATTTGGAACTCCTAATATTTATAAAAGTTGAGTTCCTTCGGTTTGAAACCGATTACAATGATTACAAAGAAATGTTTTGGTTTCTGAAACCAATTACAATGATTACAAAGAAATGTTTCGGTTTCTAAAATCGATTACAATGATTAGCAAAGAAGGTTTTTTAATCCAGATTCTCGCTTCTCTGGCGTTTCAGTTCCTCTCTTCATCCTATGACTCTATCTCAACCCTTCATGTGATTCGTTGTCTTTCATTGACCTCTGGACATCATTTGTCAGGCCCTGGAAAATTGCATTTGTCCTTACCCAGCCGAATTATCTCCTTTAATTGCAAGTTAGGAAATGCTCTATCTCAGATATAATTTTCTTCCTGAAAACGAGTGGAACTAGCGAGCCGAGTTAGTTTATTGTTGAGTTGCAGTTGAAAAATGGTGGTTGCGCCAAGGTTTTAATGGTCCAACATTCAAACTAGAATAAAATAAACAAACAACTTCCTTTTATAGTTTCCTGCTTTTCGGGGGCATGAGAAAGAAGTTTGGGACAACCCGCTTTTCACCCCGAAATGCACCTGGTAGTGCCATGTATCCCTGAATGAAAACCACGGTTTAAATTTTGGGCCCACTCTCCAAAATTAACCTCCGCACAATTTCTCCCCCCGAAATCATCCTCAACCGTCGATCCCGAGAGTTCACAATTTGCGATGCATCAGGTCGCATCAGCTCAACGGTCCTATCAAATTTAGCTATTTCTTGCCATATTTATCCTCTTCCCTAGTTTATCAGGCTTCCAAACTAGTTTTAGCGTTCGACTAGATCCTAAAATCTTGATTTCACACAATAAAAATTAGCATGTGATAACACTTATGTCTCTTCATTTTTGAGTTTTTCCTTCTTTAATGGTGCATTTTAATTTATTCTCTTTTAATGCAATTCTTTATAAGTCACTTGATGAAAAGATCTTGGATCATGTTGGTATCAGAGCAGTTGTCTTTGACTTGAATTGTTGAGTGTGAATGCTTACTAGGGCCAAGCATAAGTAAGGTGAAGGAAATCTTAAGACTTTCAATCCTGAAGTTGGTCGTGCATCCTGAAGGAATACAATGGTAGAAGAAGACAAGTGACGGGTGTTCTATATGCACTAAAAACACACTAAAAGCCTTCAATTAAATTGTCAACCCGGGGTAAGTAAACTTAGAGTTGTAGCAATATATATGCCAAGGTAGAAAGGCTGGTAGTATAGTCTAACTAAGGAAATGGGCTATTGAAGGGCTAATCTACTCAAGAAAAGACTACTAATGATCAAACCCTACTAAGAAACTTAAAATATTTAACCCTACTTAAAGCAAACTAACTTAATCATGACAATAAGCAAAAACAAACTATCTACCTAATAAGCAATAACAACAACAAACTACTTTAATTAACCTACTCAAATTCAATAAGCAACTATCCTATAAAAACAAGTAAATAAGCAAGCAACTACCCTATCAAAGCAAAATAGACAAGCAAGCAACTACCCCATTAAAGCAAATAAACAARCAAGCAAACAACTAACTAACCTATGATAACTTCTACAACAAGTAAACTAATTAAGATTACTCAATAAGCAACTAATTAAGCTAAGAAGCAAGTGAACTCTATTCTTAAATTAAACTTCACAACTACTTCTAATTTATAAAAAGGAATTATTAATCTACTCAATTGAAAGAATTATGACAATAAAAGTAATTAGCAACTACTCTTTAATCTATGATAAGCAAGTTATTCTTTAATATACTAAAGCAAGAAACTTATTCTCTAATCCTACAAAAGCAAGGAAACTCAAATATAGTGTTGATGGTTATGTCTCTGGTGTCTTATAATATCACGATGACACTTAAAAATGAACAATAATTCAAGAGGAATAAGCTCGATATTGACTTCGATAGCAAAGTGAAAAGTGTGAATTAGACAATCCAGTGAGAACTTAGCTATTATAGAAGCAACATCAACTATCCTACATATCCATGTGATTATTCAATCATGCATTAATCATCAACAGTAAAAAAACACTATTCTAGTAAATTCAATTGCATTCTATACTAATTAAGCAAATTCATACTAACATTCATAACTAAAAACTAAATTCAATAATCAACTTTGAATTGAAATTGCAACCTAAATCTAGAAAAGGAAATTGCATGAAAATAAACTGAACTAATTCTATTCTAACAATTCAAATTGCAAAAAGAGGAAATATTCATAACACATAAATTAAATACCATTTCAACATATGAAAATAAGAAAACTAACTAATAATTAAATGAGCAAAACTAAACAACAATTAGATAAGCAAACTAACAACTATCCATCCACCGAAACTTGCAAAAGAAACCATGAACTAGAAACTATGTTCTAACTCTGTTTTTAAACTTTGTTTCAGCATAAAAAAATTCTAATCTATCATCTAATTACACACAGGGTTAGTATCTAAGCTTGCAATATTATCTCCTATCAACTAACAGATCATTTCATATTAACAATAACCTCCATAATAACCTGCAAAGCTGAACTAAACTAATTAAATTATAAACAACAAGTTATACAGTAAAGAAGCATAATGAAAAACTCATGTACATGAAATGAATAAAATGACAACTACACTACTCAATTCACAAACAAACTAATTGGATATTCACCCAGACTGCTGGTGGGCCCCCCAACAAGTCATGGCTATTCTTCAAAGGTGAACCACGAGCTCAATAACACGAATTCAACATTAAAATAAAAAACACAGTCTTTACATAGTTTTAGCAAAATGTATATGAAAATAGAAAAACAGAGTTGAATTGTCTTTTTCTCTCTAACTTTATTTGTCTGACCATTGAGGTGGTATTTTAAGTTTACAATATGAGAGGTCGACCACTGGAAGAGTCGACCTTCTCTAAAAACAAAAAATCGCATTTAATATGCTCTAACTACCAGTGGCTTCTAGAAATAAGGCGAGCCAATAATCGCCCAACATAACAACCTAAATCGGGTTGTCAAAATCTTAGTAGCTAGAGGCCGCGAGCACAAGCAAAACCCATGTCTCTGATTCTCCCATCGCTGGTCGTCGATATGATAACCACGAAATCGCCCATGGTTTTTGTGCAGGACGGAGTGCCGGATGGAGTACCGGACGGAGTGCCGTATGCAAAAACAAGTTGTGATTTTTCCCTGTGCACACAAAACGCAAATTAGTTTCCTGGAATCATAAAAACATGCCGAATTATACTCAAAATCATCACAAAAAAAGAATCACACATACCTTGTATGAATCATAGCGATTTGACACAAAATCTCTTCAAAAACTCTTCAAAACAGGAAAACGCATATACATATTCAGCCAAAAAGGATCTAATTAACGTCATTAAATCAATCATATCACAGGCCCAACAACAAGTGTGATGAACAGGAGAAAAAAATTCACATGGTATTTTATCGCATGTCAGAAATGTTTGAATGAATGTATGGAGATTACGAGAAGAGGATGAACAAGAAAGGGAAGAAAAAGGAAGCACATGTAGATGATGATGCTTCAGTAAACCAAGGGGCTGGAGGAGATCCTCCTGAGCCTCTGTCTTCACCTTTGGGTTCTAGTTCTTCTTCCTCTGAGAATTCTCATCATTCGCATCATTCTCATCATTCTATCCATAAAGCCTCTTTTAAGAAATCATTATTAAATCTTGATGTAAAATTTTCTTTACCTATGTTTAATGGAGATGTTAATCCTGAAAAGCTCGATAATTGGATCCAACAGGTTGAAGTGTATTGTTGTGTCCAACATATTGATGAAGAAGAAGTTAAAGTGCAACTAGCTTCTCTTTGGTTGGAAGGCACCGCTCTCGTATGGTGGGAGAGAAAGCTTCATGACATAAGTAAGCGTGGTAATATTCTTTCCTCATGGTTAGAATTTAAATCAGTGATAAGGAAGTAATTTTATCCATTAGGGTATTTACATAAAGCAATGATGGAATGTCAAACTTTAAGGCAAAGTTAAGGGAAAACTGTACAAAGTTTCACAGAAGAATTTAGGAAGAAAGCTCTTGCATTGAATATTCCTTTGGATTCTTATGAAACTTTAATGAAGTATATTGGTCCACTTCACAGTTATATTTGTCATACTTTTCTCTTGTTTAACCCCACTATTCTTGACGAAGTTTGTGTGCAATCCACTCACCTTGAGAACAGGGGGAAGCATGTTCAAGAAAATCCCACAAAGAAACCTTCCAGTCTCCCACATAAAAAATTTAAGAAGTTTAAAAGGAAGGACAATAAGAACGCCATAGTGACGAGAGAAGGAAGAAAGCCATCTTGCACTCATTGCAAGAAAAGTGGTGACGATGAAGAACACTGTTGGAAGTTTCATCCAGAAAAGAAACTGAAACAGATTGACGGAAAGGGAAAGACAAAACACGTTGCTACAGTGAAACACGATCTTGGTTCCGATTCAGGAGATGAAGGAAATATCACAACGGTTGGAGTACAAGGTAAAGATTCCCTTCATGCTAGTTCAAGTTCCAATAATGAATCTCATGTTGATGAATGAAACATGAATGAATTATTTCGCATAAGGGCTTAGGGTTGTATCTAAACACACTAAGATATATACATTATTTGATCCGGGTTCCCAAGTAAACTTAATATCTGAAGCACTTGCCAAGAATATGGGTCTTGAAACGAAACCACATTCAAAGCCTTATCCTCTTGGTTGGGTATGTGATAAAGAAAAACTTAATGTCACCAAAAAATGTAGGGTCAGATTTTCTATTGCTTCGAAGTTGATTGATGAAGTGGATTTGGATGTTGTATCGCTTCATATGTGTGGCATAGTGTTGGGAAGTCCTTATATTTATGATAGAAAATCAATCTTCTTTCGTCATGAGAACAAATACCACCTTACTAAAGGGGGAGTGGAATATATTGTTAGATCTCACAACATGAGGGTAAATACAACACTTGTTAGAGCAAGAAAAATGAAAAGACTCATAAACACTAATAAGAGATATGTACTCATGGTCGTAAGAGAGAAAGATGTTGGGACATCTGACACTTTCCAAGGGTGTGATCCATCTCATAAAAAGGAATTAATTGATATTGTTTCTATGTATGATTATGTTTTTCAGGAACTAGATGGATTACCTCCTAAGAGGGAAATCCAACATGAGATACATCTTTAGCAGGATTCTCCGCTTCCTAATGTGGGAATGTACAGGATGTCAGTTGTGGAGATAACAAAGATCAAGAAGAAGGTACAGGGCTTATTGGATCAAGGGTCATCAGACCCAGTTCATCTCCTTGTGGTTCTCCGATCATGATGGTGCCAAATAAGGATGACACATGACGAATGTGTGTCGATTACTGGGTCTTAAATAAAATCACGGTGAAAAATTGATACCTTCTTCCTCGTATAGATGATTTACTTGATCAATTGAAGAATGTTGTTTATTTCACTAAGTTAGATTTTCGTAGTGGATATCATCAAATCAGGGTCGCAGAACAAGATGCATGGAAAACTTCCTTTAAAACCAAACATGGATTGTTTGAGTGGTTAGTTATGTCGTTTGGGATTTGTAATGCTCTGGTAACTTTCATGCGTGTAATGAATGATGTATCCAAAACTTTCCTAGATGACTTTGTGATTGTATATTTAGATGACATTCTTATTTTTAGCGGGACTTGGGATGAACATGTGAGGCATGTAAAGCAAGTATTGGATACTTTGCAAATGGAAAAGATGTATGTAAAATTGTCTAAATGTGAATTTGGCAAGACTGCACTTGTGTACTTAGGTCATATTATAGGAGGAGGACAATTTAAAGTTGATCCTTCCAAAATTGATGTAATTGTAAATTGGCCTGAGCTTAAAAGTGTAACCGAAGTCCAAAGCTTCTTAGATGTAGTCCAGTATTGGAGGAGGTTCATTTCCAACTTCTCCTTTATAGAAGCTCCTTTGCATGCCTTAACCAGTGTGAAGAACACTTTTTAGTGGGAAGGAAAGAAAATAAAAGCTTTCAACACTTTGAAGGAGAAGATTAGTACCGCACCAGTATTAGCACTGTTGAATCTTCAACAGCCTTTTGAGATTGAGACAGATGCCAATGGATACGCCATGGGTGTAGTATTGATGCAATATCGTAATCCTATCTGTTACCACTCTGAAAATTTTAACCAAGCTATTGTTAACTATCCTACATATGATAAAGAGTTGTATGCATTAGTCCAGAGTGCAAAAAAATGGAAGCACTACTTGTTAGGGAATGAGACAATCATACATACAGATCACCATCCCTTGTAATATCTCCAGGCACAGACCAAGTTGCAACAATATAGACACTACGTATGGATGGGTTTTCTACAACATTTTCATTTGGTAATCAAGTACAAAAAGGGTACAAGTAACAAGGTAGTCGATATGCTTTCTACACCTCCTATTGTTGCTTCTATTATTTTGCAGAATACTTTTTTATCTCATGATAGCTATGTAGAACAATATGCCATCGATGAATATTTTAAAGAAGTATATGAGAAGCTAACCCTTGGTGCACAGGTAGATAACTATTGTCTGCAGGGAAAACTACTCTACCATCTTGGAAAGATATGTATTCCTACGAGTGAACGAGTCCATGTAATACGATAAGCTCACACTTCTCTTATGTTTGGGAATTTTGGGGTAGGAAAAACTGTGGCTCATTTGCAGAATTTTGTTACTGGCCTCAAATGAAAGAAATTGTAAGTAAATATGTAAAGGGGTGTGTGATGTGTTCTACTTGTAAGCCCACTAATAGAAAACTGGGGCTATACTCACCACTTTCTGTTCCATCCCATCCATGGGAAAGTATATCCATGGATTTTGTAGGGGGTTTACCAATGACCAAAGGGGTTCATGAATATTTGTATATTGTAGTGGATAGGTTCAACAAGATGTGTATCTTGATGCCATGTAAAAAGTAGATCATTGTTGAGCAGACCGTGAATCTCTTCTTTCAGTATGTTTGGGTTGACTTTGGGTTACCCACATTTATTGCCTCAGATCTACATACTCGATTCGTTGGGGACTTTTGGACTAGCTTGTGGAGGATGATGGGCACCAAATTGAAGATGAGCACTAATTTCCATCTACAGACCGATGGACAAATAGAGGTGGTAAATCAAACAATGGTACTTTTTCTTTGAGGCTACTGCAACAAGCATCCCAAGTTATGGGATGAACAAATACCATGTGTACAACATACTTACAACTGAGATTTACATTCATCCACTCATAGTTCACCTTTTGAGATATGTTTTGGGTACCTACCAAAGGTTCCTTTGGACTTGATGTATGGGAGAGATGTCGATGTGAATGAAGAAAAAACAGAGGACAGAGCCCACAAGTTCATCCAGAGGATCCAACAGATACACCAAGCATTCAGGGAACAGTTGGAGAAAATTCAAGCACAGTATAAATCTTGACATGACAAGGACAAGGTTGATCATCAGTTCCAGGTTGGAGACTGGGTATGGCTTCATATCAGCAAGGAGATATTGAAGGGTGAAGGAAAGAAACTCAAGCCCATTCGTTATGGACCCTTCACTATCTTGGAGAAAAGTGGTACTAATACTTTTCGTCTGTATATTCCACCTTACATGCATATTTACTCAGTTTTGAACGTTGAGAACTTGAAACTTTTTGAGCCTCCCATGATCATGGATCAATATGAGGAAGTTTCAATACCTTCAGTTAATGAGTTTGCACCTGAGTACTTGGATGAGTTATAGGAAGATATCATCCTGGACAAAAGAACAAGGACTTCACATAGGGGTGATGTTGATTATCTTCGAGTAGGCTTAAAAGGCACACATCCAAGTAAGGCAAAGTGGATAGAGAAGGACAAAATGAGGGGACTCTTCCATTACTTTCTTGTTGATTGATGAAATATTTTGGTGGTCCAAAAATCTCTCAGTGGGAAGGCGTGATCCAAAAATGATTCAGAGAAGGCCAAGGACAACTCTGAACTCACAGAGGTAACTCAGGATGCTCAGAATGGCTTCAATAGACAGAGAAAGAGAAAAAATTCAAAGTTCCCAAAAATCAGTGAAAATTTATGATCACGAAGAGAGCGTTGCAATATTTCTAACGACACAAAAGGATCGTCAAACAGAGTTACAGATTGCAAGATATTCACGGTCAAAGTTTAGTCAACCTAGCCCAATCAACAAGGGATGAGTCAACATCCGTACGGATGTTGTCACCATCCATATAGTACACGTGGCAGAAGAAGGAAGGTGACATGTGGCATGATGACATCAACATGATGATGTGGCAACACTAGGGGCTGCCATGTGTCACCTGGTTTTCGTGTTTTTGGACCGATCCGTGGACCAATCGAATCGTGCCATGTGGCAGTCTGTACAATCTGTACGCTGACGTGACATGATGACATGGTGTCTTGAATTGGAAGGTGGAAATGTGGAACATTCAGAGGCTGCCACGTGGCCCAATCAGAGGCCACCACGCGGTAGGCAGAAAATTCCCAAGGACAACCCGTGAGCAAAACTTTGGAAAAAAATAGTCTAGCGGGTCTACCAAATCTGGTGGACCACGCCAAACTTAACAGTCGATTATCGTTTGGTTAATGGAGATAGCGCCACCGCTAAAACTGGTGGAACCAACTATATGAAAATATATATGTTGTAACAATATAAATCCCAAAAGGGGGAGGCCGCAGGTTTGACCTCGGAACCTCCTCCCACACAAGCACCTTAACATATCCACCCTAACCAACAGGCCCTAAGCCATTACATTGTAACCAATGCCCAATTCAATTATTAAATGATGCATCCACCTAGCCACCAGAGGGGAGGCACGCGTATCGTATGACCATTTGGGCACGTAAAATGATGAAAGTATAGTCATTAATGCAGGTTGCAGAGGCCACAAAAATCGAGACAAATTTCTTCTTGGGCCTGGGAGTGCCAGAGTCAGATCGAGGCGTGGAGACAATGATTTTTGGGTAATTCGATGCCATGAATTCAATGGTGTTGTCTGTTTTCTGATTTGATCATTATTTATGCAGCTTGATTTCATAATGAGGTATACTTATGTATTTTTCCAAATTCTTTTGCTGAGTTAATGAAAGAGCCTACCCATTTGAGAGCAGGACCCAGAGACGTAGTCCACCAGGGACGAACTCCATTATCAATTTTTTGTGTTCAGATCTGATGCTTATGTCTCTTCATTTTTGAGCTTTTCCTTCTTTAATGGTGCATTTTAATTTATACTCATTTAATGCAATTATTTATAAGTCACTCGATGAAAAGATCTCGAATCACCTTTTGTGAGATATTTCCTCAACATTCCCTCATCAACCCCTTCTTCCTCCATTCAACCCATTCCCTTCCCTTTAGGTGATCAGAAGATTGAGAGAAGAAGTCCATTCAAGGTGCACTTGGAGCATGGTAAAGAGGAGCTTGAACTAGGTTCGCGGAACGGTGGCTGACATAGATTGTAAGGTATAATCTTTGTATGATGAATAAAAGAATCACATTTTCCCATCCCAAATGATGATGTCTTGAGTATTTTCATTGATTTATACTTAGAATTTAATATCTAACCCTAACTTATGGATAGAATAGCATGCTTGTAGTTCTTGTTTGCTTATCTTTGGATGCAGGTCAACCTTGGGAGGAGACGCGCAGTTAATGAAACTTCCAGGCTTGAGGAGATCATCACCAGACGTGGGATCCAAGTTATAGTTACCCAATCTCTTATCTTATTTTCTTTCTTTACATTAGTTTTGGTATGTTTGGGGTAGAGTAAAATTGATTTAATTTTAGATGGTTATTCGCTCTATCTACATCTCGAACCCTGGTGTAGTTAAAGGGTTTTTTTTCCTTCTAGTAGTGTCTTGAAGTGAATTGTAGTTGACCAACATAAAAATTGGCACAACGTTCTACCAAATGATCTATGGGTAGATAGGGTAATACCAAAATTATTCTTAGGAACATCCTCTTATTTCCTAGTGTATATAAAAGAAGCCATCCTCCCCCATAATGTCTTTTTTCCATCCCTCCAAATCTCCCAACAATCATGTAGGAAAAAATGACTAGTCATTCAGAGAAGAGTAGACACCTTGGTCAAACTTGAGAAGGAAAGAGTGAAAGCAAAGAAAAAKATTGTTGCATATCAACATATCATAAAATGATGGTTTGATAAAAAATCTACTGGTGAGAAATATTTTCAAGTTGGTGATTTGGTTCTAAAGTGGGATAAGGCACACAAAGGCAAAGGGAAACATTCCAAATTCTAACAAATGTGGCTTGGTCCCTTCCTAGTTAAAGAAAATATTGGCTAGGAACATATAGGTTGCAAAACATTAAAGTAGAAGCAGAGCTCCTTCCTATCAATGGCCAAGTCCTAAAAAAACACTTTTGTTGGTTGTATTCAAATAGTTGACTTGCACATAAATAATGGGGCTTGTCCCCCTCATTTCCTCCATTTCTATATTTCTTAGATTTCTTTGTTTTCGATTTGGTTTTATTTGATTTTTATTTTATACTTCAAGTTTTTCCATTAGGATTATTCTTTGTCAAAACCCTTTGCTTACTTCTATCCATAAAGAAATCGTTGTCTCTAAAATCCAATTCTCATAGTAATTGTGGAATACAATGAGTTAGGGTTATGTAAATCCACTTCTAACATTGAGACTAGATACTAGTTCTTCTTGTATCCCTACAACCACATCAATCTAGTATCCAAGGCTTAGACTATATAGAGGAACACTACTAAAGTGATAAATGGGCATTCACATCTTACATCTTGGTCAAGAATAGGTAACTGGCCACATTTAAAGGAACATATATGCTTACTCGAAATTAAATGGCTTATGCTAGCACTAAGAAATCCCCCCCCCGATTACTTTTCTTGCTATTATAAACTTTTGAACCTATTGTCAAACAAATTGTTATACTTTGCACACCTCAAATTTATTTTTGACACTTCAACTTCATTTTTTTTTCACTAGACTTGATAATTTATGAGAACAAAGATAATTTTCGACAGATAATTCACAGTACCTGCCAAGAATGATGCATCAATATAACATTCACATCTTGGGCCAACATCTCAATGGTTCAAATCCTCCTTGACTTCTTCCATCCTTTCAAAAAAATTGGATTCTTTCACCGATGAACCAATATTTTGACACCTTTTCACCTTGTTGATGCTTTGACAAAGTATTCTCATCGCTCATTGATACATTGGTGAAAATTTCTATTTTTTTCGTTGACACATCGATACTCCAAGATCTTTATATTTTGCTGACACATTAGTGAAAAATATTCTGTCGACAGAAGATTCCCATCTCTCAATGATAGAAACAATCTTTGAGGTCTCTTCATCCTACTTATATGCAAGAAATTATGATCTTCCCTTCATACCCGAAAAATATTTTATTTTCCCACTGATACACCGACAACCCTAATATCCTTCCCTATCTCCAACACAACGATTCCACAAGATCTTTCCTTTACACCAGTATATCAACAAAGCAATCTCATTTCTCGTTGACATATCTGTAGGGAAAATCCTTTCCCTCCTTAACATATTGGTGAAGGATTTTCATTCCTTGTCGATACACCGACAGGTACCCACAATTCGCAAAGGCTCCCGTACAAAATATGACATGGCATGACATAATTTGTTGTACGATCAAATTTTTTAGTTTTCCCATCATTTTTTTTAAACTTTTTTAACACAAACACCCTCGTTTTAATGCCATTTTATGTTTTTTTCCACCAAAATAGATGCATTGGAATCAACGAGACAACACTAGCACCCAAGCTAATACTCACTTGGAAATTTTGTTCATCCATTGCTTACACGATCAAAGGCATGCCCCATAACTCTATTCTGATTGTGTAAAATCCCGTTTGTATTTAAATTGGTTGCAAACCACTAGTAAATAAGAGAGAGAATAGTTGAGAAATTTTGCCCAGAGCATAGCCATCATGTAGCTCCCACTGTTATCCACATTAGGGTCCAGTGGGGATTTAAGAAAAAACCCTTTATGCACCTTATTCTTACGAGTCAGCCCCAAATTAACTATAGGATAACCCTCGCACCAAAGTTCTCCCTTTAATATGTTTTTTGGAGTTTGAAGTATCATTTTGGCTCCCTCACAAGGTTTTATCACCTTTGTATGCCTTCATGAATATTTGTTATCTACTTCCCTGAGGATGGAATGGTTGTTGCATGCGATGGGTAATGTGGTAAACAATATGTCTTTTGTGTCTACTTGAAAAATGGTTGTGGGTCATTTTGAGGGTGGTCGGATCTCATTTTGGTATCGTCTCATTACATAACACATGAATTGTATTATTGTCCGTCGATTTTACTCACAGGTAGCATTGCTAGAATTTATGGTTGTGGGATCTCCATAAAAATTAATTGCACAAGTTTTGGTCCCTTTCTTTCAAAATAATATTTGGTGTTTTTATCATTAAGCAATGTTTTTTTCTTCCCTGTGTTTTGACCACAATGAATCTCATCCTAGGAATCTACATATCTAAATATTTTGTGATAACGGGGTTTCCAAGAATATTTTATGTTTATCACTTGATATTATATATACTAATTGCAAGACTTTTTTGTTGTGATTTTTTTTTTTCATGTGTCCAACCATGTCCACCTATAGAAGGAAATATGAGAGCACCAACAAGGACCCTATTGTCGAGATATCATCGGGAAAAGAAGAGGAAGAAGTTGATATTGATACCATAGGACTTGTGTACATTGATACATAGTGAATCATTAACAAGGACACATATTTCAAGTTGGGAAAGATTTATCAAATGTTCACTAACCAAAATTTCCCCCATATTCCAGAGAAGGAACCAGACCTCTAGGTATATTTATCCATTAGAAAACCTAGTTTGCATAGAATATAAACTCATGTGGAAGTATTTCCTTGTGTAGAGGCCATATCTTGGAATAACAATAACATAAACATAGATAATATGAAAATAATTTTCCATTGGATATATCTTGGGTGGTTGGGAGGAATGGTTGCTACCCTCCCCACCTAGGTTCAATTCCTTGTAAGTGACATGCAATGCCCTTAAACGGGTCTATATGATTCTCTTATTGTTGAGCCCCCGATATTTTTAAAATTCTCGGCCTCCCCATGTTCTCTCGTAG
>SNQJ01S0176772.1:4970-16344 GCA_010110895.2 Picea sitchensis | reverse complement strand
TGTTTTATCTCAGTTTTGTTAGTTGGTTTATTGGGAGAGCCACAAGGGTTATACCCTGCGTTTTCTAAGTATTGTTACAAGGCCAAAATGGAGTCGTTGCTCCTCTGTTCATAGTCTCTCCTATCTCACAAACTATCACCCTGTCAGCGAAGTAATTGGTGGTATAACTTGTGTGCGCATCATTGGTCTTGGAGGTTCTCACCCGATGATGGGACTCGACTCCAGTCTCCTTGTGTTGGTCCACAAAGCAAACTCTTGATTTCTCAAGCCCGGGTTTTGATAGAGGGAACCGTTATGTCCTGTCGGGTATATTGTTCGTTGTTATGAGTTGTTAGGTATTGTCAATAGTGTTCGATTTCTGGCTCATCTCTATTGATTATGTTGACAATGGTGTTGGTTTTGGTATTTAGTCACTGCATTGGTTATTATGACAATCAAATTGAAAAACTCAGCATGGTAATTTGGTTGATTGGAGAATTGGATTGAATGCACAGTCGTTGTCTCTTACATTGTGATTATTGAATTGTTGACCAAGCATTAGTTTTAATTGATTAAGTCACAACATTGCTTCGTGCGTGATGCGTGGGTATGTGTGGCGTTCCTACAACATGATAGGTTGAGTTAATAATTGTTTTAACTGTGTGTTTTAAATTGTCGAATGGGAGTATTGCAATCGTGGTAATCATGGAAGGGCCATCCACTATATATGTTATGGATATTATTTGATTGCGTCATCATAGAGGGTCATAGGTTTTTAAACAATATGGTTTTGTTAATTTGATCAATTTGTGAGGTGAGATATGGCATGTTGTTGTTGCCTCATTGTATTGGACTGATAGCCCAGCATTTTGGATGTTTATATTCAAGTAGTTAGACATGACAATCATATAAATGATCTCCCGTTTTGTTAAGTGGTCTGTGTATCCCACAACGTCGTATGAATTGAAATGATAATTGTTGTTTGTGTGTTTAAATGGAAAATCAGGATCTTTGCAATTAAAATATGGATCGTTGTGTTTGACTATACACTATGTATGTTTAATGAATACCATACGTCTTAACGGAGAGAAGCATGGGTGTTGTGGCAGTATGGTCTTATTACAATTTAATTGTTGATGGAAAGTGGTTGATGAGTTGACACTGAATAGAGTGGAAATAAGTGACTATGTGTTCATTTGGAAATTGTTTTAAAACAGTAAGTGGACAAATGAGAAGGAACGGAATTCTTTTACAGGTTGTTGTGGAATGCATGTTGTCTTGTTTGGTGACATTGTGTTGAAAATCTGATTACAAACAGTGAACAAGTCAATGTACAAAATTAATTGAATTATGCACAGTAGTTTTCATTTGATCACAGTAATTATTTGGTCGGTGTTATTTCCTTTTACATAATGGTTTTATGGATTACTTAATTAATTTTATGAACAATATCCGCTCTCTTTCCCTACCATTATTTTGCTTTTAGCTAAATACAACTCCATCTCCTTCCCACATTCATTTTTCACTCCCCATTCTAAAATTTAATTACAGTCAAGAAGAATTCTATATTGAAGCAGTTTGAAGTCGCAGTTTCTTGGTTGGATCACAGTGATATTTTCTTTGGTTTTCATTACATACAATTGTTTGTTGTCTTTGAGCAGTAACCATGTTTCTTTTCCCCCTCATTTTATAATGTTTCGCTTAATACAAACCCCTCGCATATCCCAGGACCTTTTGTTCATCCCATGTTCATTAACAACAATTAAACAATTTATATGGATTAGATTGCATGAGTTCTATATGTTGTTGAGCCAAAGTCCATTTCATATTTTTAAGGAGTTGTCATGTATGGTTGTAAAGGAACTATTTTCTAATCAATCATGCATGCAGGAATGAGCTTTTTCAGCTAAGGTATCCATGGTGGAGGCAACCAAGGGAGAGGTAACTGGAACAAAGACCCAAGAAGGCCAAGATTCTCCATACACTTTAACGTTGACTCACAAGAGTTAGCCCAGTTGTTTCAGGCTTGATTTTTCAATTGGATTGGGAAAGGAGTGGTCCAACCTAGGCCTGAAAGGCCTCCCTTCCAAGATCCACAAGCCCCTGGTATTCTCATGCCCCCTCATGTCTCATTGCAACCTGAGGTTCCCGAAAACAATGGATGGAAAGAGATTGTCCACCCGACAGTCTCCCAACATCGTGGCTGGCCCAATTTGTCCTTACATGCTCCCCCGCCTATTAACCAGATTGTCCAAGATGCACCTGTCCACTCACCAGTTCAATCCTCTCATGCTAACAAAAGGTTGAAAACCGAGGCCCACCATGCCCTTGACAAAGGAAAAGCCACTATCGCCCCTTTCTCACCCTCCAATGGCTCTGATAAAACTGTGTCTTCCCAGATTCATTTGAGGGACGATTGTTCTCATGTGATCAACGAAATTAGGCCTAAAGGCTCAGCGCAACCAAAGGTAAATTCAGAAAAATCAAAGGGTGACAGCAACAATCAAGGAAAGATTGCATCTCAGAGTGGGAAATATGATTTTTGAGTTTTTATTTTATTTATTATTGATGACATTTGACTTTAGAAGTTTTGGACAACATGTTTTCTTTGGATATATGAGTAATATATTTTTTGAAAATAATTTCAAATATCAATGAGATAAATTGTCAAATGTGAATGTGATGATGGGAGTCACAAGGAAGAGTGTTTTTTCTTAATTAACTAGTTATGTTGTGATTGTTAAGAGCTAAAGGGAGTCACAAGGGGTCCCACCTACTAGTTATTATTTATTTAAAACCCTTATTATGATTTATTACTTTTCCCCCCTAACTAAAAATTTGGTTGAGTTTTTAGTTAATTAAACTAATGAGGTAGTTCAACTACTTCAACCAAATCTAATTTGCTTAAAGGCAAAAGGAAAGGGAGGAACAAGAGGAGGATATAAGGAGGAACATACTAAGGTTTTCTCTTTGAGTTTATGTTGAGATAGTTCAGTTTATATTCATTCCTTAATTTATCATAAGCCTAATTCTTTTTTATGATAGCAAGGTCTTATTGTAGACAACAAGATTCAGGGTTGAATTACATCATTCATACACTTGTTTTTCAGAGGTGTTGATCTATCTTTGATAGTCTATGTAGAATTGTCTATTTGTGAATTAGTTTTCATGACTGGCAAAGGCTATTGTGTAGAGTCGAGTGGGCAAAAATCTGTGGCAAGTTGATCCAGATCTTAGAGTTCAGTTTTTTATTTTCTGTCATAGGTCTGTTTGTATGTTCCATCAGGGATGTCTAAGTTTGACTTTGGTTCGAAATTTCTTCACGAAATTTTGTAAAGAGAATGACTCTTTGGTGAATTGGAAAGAAATAAAGGATTTATTTATGTCTCATCTGTCTTAATTATCATCCCGCTGTCTTTGCTTCTATCTCTACATTTATTTCAGCAACTGTTATATCCAGAAAACCATATAAATAACAAATTTTCCAGCAAGCTTTTATTCATAAAAAGACTAGCCTAAGCACTTGTAATCAATACTTGTGAGTTAGGATATTATTTTTTATGGCTATAAACATAGGGTGACATTCTCGTCTATTTTTCTTTAGCCAAGCAGAATATGAAAATGCTTGAGTAAGATCATTTCATATCTTTTCCTCAACAATATTGTCTCACTATGATAAGACACATGGTTTCTATGCTAAGTGAGAATTGCACCCACAACATAGTCTAAAGCATTTGTCTCGATCTCAAATGGTTGTTGCAGGTCAGGTAATGAGAGCACTAGGGTTGAGCATAAGCGTTGCTTCAAATCATCAAACTCTTACTATTGTGACAGGCCCCACATGAAATTTTCCTTACCACCACCTCTAGTTACTTGGCTAAGGGCCCATGCAATATTAGAGAATCCCAACATGAACCTGCGATAGAAATTGGCAAGGCCTAAAAAGATACAATGATTAGTGAGTGTGGTCAGGGTTGGCTAGTCAAAAATGACCTGGATCTTAGTTGGATTCACATGCACCCCATGTTCATCAATAATGTAGCCTAGGTACTGGACCCTGTCCATGCCGAAGGAGAATTTTTCCAAATTTTCATATAGCTTGTGTTGTTGCAGAGTGTGGAGAACCTGTTGAATATGTTGCAAGTGTTTTGCCCAATTATTGTTGTAGATGAGGATGTCATCCAGTTACACCACCTCAAAAAAAATGGTGAATGGCTACAAGATATCATCCATCATCCTCATGAAAGTTGTTGGGACATTCTTCAAACCAAATGGCATGACCAACCATTCAAAAATACCTTCTTTGGACTTGAATGAAATTTTCCATACATATGTTTTCTCTATTGGGACCTTATTTTAACTAGACTTCAAATCAATATTACTAAAGTATTTTTCCCCCTTGAGTTGGTCAAGGATATCGTCGTTTCTGAGAATTGGATACTGATTCTTGACTGTGATTTTATTTAGGGCTCGATAATCGATGTAGAGTCGCTAGGTCTCGTCTTTCTTCTACACAAGTACGATTGGGCTTCCACATAGTGATGAGTTGGGTCAGATGTGCCACTTTTGGGCTTCCACTTTCTTTTGTTGTGTGGAGAGATCAACCACAGAGGCCATGGATGTGGTTGCAACCTTCTACTCACTTTGAGAGAGAATCACAAAGAAGAAAAACTTCCTAGTCTGAAAGATGACTTTCCTGCATTGCTTGGCAGAGATCAAGGAAATGGATGTAGGTGGGACTACCTTGGGTATCACGTACAATTTCTTGTCCAAAGTAATAATAACACTGTGAGGCCTAGACTCATATACAACATGGAATTTCCATAAATAAGGTTGGCTCAAAATAAGATCAAAAAATTTAAGGGGACCAACATCACACAATACCTCATATTTGAAGGGATTGATGTCGTAGGACAAGTGACATTGTTCGCTGACGCAAATATCGCTTCCTTGGTGGAGCCATCGAATAGTGTATGGTTGGGGGTGCAACATTGTTGGCAGGACCAACCACTTGATGACCTCTACTGAGATGAGGTTCTTTTGGCTACCTCTATCAACAATGAAGTGAAATGGAGTACCCTTCACCCACATCTGTGAATGAAAGAGGTGCTCACCTTCCTTTGGCTCAATGAGGTTCATCGGGGTAGATCTTGGTGGTAGCAATGGTGGCACTAGGTTCCACGTCAATAATCCATTTCCCCTTTTATGGTTCTAACTCTGAGTCAGAACCCACATCTGATTCAGAGGCTTTCACCTATGCCACCAATGACTTATTTGAGTAGAAATCAACATTTTTATGCCAGGGGCTCTTATGGGAGTCACACCACTTCCTGGTGTCTTTCTTCATCTTTCCATTTCCTTCTTTGTTTTCGGATTAGACTGGTTGTCCTAAGGTTGTCCATATTTTCTCTTCCCTTTGTTCTATGAGTTGGGGCTGCCCTTGCCTTGCTTCTGCTTTGAGGGGTTCCCAGACCCAAACTTCCACGTATTTTGTTTAATCTTCTACTTGATTTTGATAGCATATAGATAGGTCGTGCCCAAGGAAGAGATGTCTAGAAACTCCATTTATGTCTGGATGTATCTATGCAGACCATCGCGATACTTAAGCACCAAATGTCGCTCAAAATATTTGATACCTAGCTTGGTGTGAAAGGTATGGAAGATATTTGTGAACTTTATCACTTCTTGGTCCCTTTCTTGCCGCAGTGTGGTCAATCTTGTATACAAGTCTTCATAACTTCCAACATGGTAGCATTTTGCCTTAATACCATCCATAAAGGACTCCTAAGTGAGTGTGACTGTAAATAATGAGGGTTCCTTTGTTTCCTTTTGCTCAAAAAAAGTCTCCCACCAATATTTGATATGGGGGATGGCTTTAAGGAGCGGAAATGTAATATTTTCTCTATTGGAAAAGTTATGGATAGAAAAATACTCTTCTAGCGGATTCAACCATTTGTCTAAAGCATCTACATCTATCTGACCTTCAAATATAGGAATACCAAATTTGATTTGTACCTTGGAGGGGGTGACGCCTCCGCTCGAGGAAGATGTGTCGTTTATTGGTAGTCGTTGAAGGATTTGTGCAAAACTATCCATTATCTCATTCCTCTGTTGCCCGAGGGATTTCTGAAGAAACTGTTTGAAAGGATCTCCTGTCC
This sequence comes from Picea sitchensis, assembly GCA_010110895.2. Classification (NCBI taxonomy): domain Eukaryota; kingdom Viridiplantae; phylum Streptophyta; class Pinopsida; order Pinales; family Pinaceae; genus Picea; species Picea sitchensis. Next base: position 10,207 of record SNQJ01S0176772.1, on the reverse strand, counting down.
CGTCGTATTTTTTTTTCTCTCACCATGGAAGGTCGTTTGGGCTTGCGAGAGCTCTTGTCCTCAAGAGAAACAAGCTCAAGACCCAACTATTTGTACCTTGACCTCGTCGAGGACATGCACTAAGAACGCCAAGTAGCAGACCACTCTGATACCATTGATAACGATTTTATGAGAAAAATGAAATGAATATAGATCTATATTATTAATACAGAGATACAATGAACAATAATAGAGATAAATTAAAACTTGGCTTCTATTCAATAAATAAATATGTTGAAACTATAAAATGCAGACTAAAACAAGATTGCTAGAATGGTGACGACTTATCTATGAGAAGATATGTCACAGTTTCAATCATTCACAATAAGATGAGTACAATGAGGCTTCAAAGGCATTTTTACATAAAACATGAATTCCAAAACCCTAGACATCCAAAAACCCAACCCTAGGAGATGAAGCGTGAAAATTCATGTGGGCCCCGTTGGGGTAAGTTAGTACATCAACTTCACGGGGTCATAACTTTTGCATATGATATATGTTTTAGGAACACCATAGCCTGTTGGAAAGGTATATCCAAGGAATACACATTATGCCATCATGGTGAAAACCCCTACGGGTTGGCTCAACCTCCCAGTTTAGGATCGTGTCTAACAGGAGTTGAATTAGCTCTCGAGATCCCACAGACCCCTGGATTTTATTCACCCACAGGCTTATCAAAAAACATGCATGAAATTCAAATCCATGAGGGTCCTTTATCTCCTTCCGACTAGTGCATGTGACCACGGTTTAGGACCAAGCGCTTAACGAAAGGGTTGTTCGACGCTCCGAGACTCCGACACTCCATAGTTCCTCCACTCCAACCACAACAAAAAAATTCTCTCGAATAGATGAACCAATCAACTCTCGAACATCTCAGGGATCAATGATCCACATTCTCCTTTGATCAATGGTCTATTTTTACTACGGGCTCTGGGGCTCCAGGGAAATTCATCCAATTTGAAAATACACTCCAATTTCATTGGAGTCACTACTGATCGAATCTAGTCATAAAGTGACTTAACCGGTGGGACTAAGTCCTCACCCTATCCTTCCACTTCTCCACGATGACGGAAATATTTGACCAGACAACGGATGGGGATTCGCCTCCCTTACACAATATACGATTGGCAATGAATTCGGGACTCTAGCCTTCGAAGCTTCGGGGCTCCATAACTCTAAACAGCTATGGTGAAACTCTCGAAGGTTGAATCTTCAAACTACCGAAGGGCTCAGGACTTAACGACCATGATCCTCCTACCTGATCAAACGATTGTGAGGGAATTTGACTACTCACGAGCAAATCTTGTCCACCCATTCTTAAACAAAGGGATTTTTACACTCCTTGGGTTCCTACCTGGAACCATGCACTCATTATTTCTCCTGAGCTTTGTCACTTCTATGAAGTGAACTCCAATGCACACTTTTCGCTTCCCTCCTGATCTTTGACACTAGGAAATTTATGGGCATGCGCACTCCTTGCACTAACTCTCCTGATATTTGGACTTTTAAAATTCACCTGCAAACTCCTTGTGCTCACTCTGTGCAGAATTGCGTTGTCTCTCCTGAGCTTCTAAACCCGTAAAAGATTGTCCTCCACACACCTTGTGTTGGCATTATGCACTCCTTGCATGAAGACTACCAGAAGAGAAAAAAAAATAAACTTAAATGGAATCAAAAACTCATTCAATAAACAAACAACATTCACATAGATACAAAAGCACATCAACACAGTATCAATTTAGTTCCAGGAAGAACAAAAACAAGTTTATAGTCTTCTCTCATAAATTTTGAGAGTATTTCTCTTCATTCCCCAAAAAACTTACTTATAGCATAGATTAAATTAATTTATACATGAATTGGCTTCTGGAACCTTCCCCCCAGATTATTCTAGTGCTTTTATATCTCAATAAAGACATTCCTATTACTAATCTACCACAGTAAATTCTTATTTACAATTTCAAATATGAGTCGATGCTCAAAATCTATACAATCCTACATACATTAAAGACAAGTTTAACTTTCCAGATGTACATACAATGGTTTTAGTCTTTAAATCTCAAGGGATATTTAATTACAAAGGTCTCAAAATTAAATGTTGTGTCTCCCTTGGAATCCAAACCAATTAATGTGTGTTGCGTTGTATGCTAAGTCACCTTCCACCACGCTTCATTAATTATGTTGACGATGCTCCCGCATCACATCACACTCTAACTATGTATATAGTGTGACTGTGGCAGGCCCAAAAAAAGTTTTTTAGGGCCTCAAAATGGCCCCGAAAGTTTAGGATCTGAAAGATAGAAAAAAACTACCAAGATGAAAACTAAAACTTCCAAGACAACATCTGTATGTGAGCCAATTGCAATAGGTGGGTGACCACCAATATCCACTTGGATCAGTCTCCTATATGTATACCAAGGATACCTAGTCTTAGGATCATCTCATCTCATGATATCTTGTATTTTGAAATGTATATATTGTAAAAGGAGGTTTCCCCCTCGAAGTGGACTATTATTCATTGACATTTTATCATTCTTAAGGCTTTGTGTCATAACACCTTCTCTATTATGTTTCTTTCTAATTTATAAAAGAAAACATGAAATTCACAAATATGAATTTATATTAATATTACCATTTATCCTTGTCTCTGATATAGACTTCCCACACTTCATGATAACCTAAGATTAATATGATTCTACGATATATCAGGGACACTAAGCGACTTCATGGGTTCCTAAATTCTAGGAAAGAGTCTTCATGTCTATTTTTAGATTTCCCAACAAAGCTTGAATTATACTTTGAGCTCTTGTTGAATTTACAAGATGCTCATCCATAAAGCCACTTGTTACCTTGAGTGGGGTTTCAACAACCATTTATCTTGCATGCAAGTCCTTCTCTAATTCTACTTGTACTTTCTCTTCTGGTTTTGGTTGACCTATCTCACCAATTTAGGTAATATAACATTTAATGTTCAAGATAATGGCTTCCTTTTGGATTTTAGCACATATGCCAAGTGAATTATTCAAATCTTTCTCTAAATTCACCCCTTCTTTCTATAAATTAGCAATAGAAACGTAGTTTAGTTCACCTTCATGACCAGTCATTCTTGGTAAGACTACCGAGGCATTTGGATTGTCTTCTACCCATTGATTCATCTCGTCTAAACCTACTCGGATCCTAATAAATTGCATGTTTTTGGTCTAATATTTGTCTAGTTGTGCCATGATTTGGGAGGCTTTCTTATGGAATTCTTATATCCCAACATACAATTATTTAGCCAAAATGTGGAGCTATTTTCTCACTTCTTCGACACTTATTCTAAATTCTCATACACTAATTTTGTCTCCCTTGTAGAATCACATTTCTTCTTATAGGGTACTTATTCTCTCCTTGATTTCCTCAAACTATTGCATCATGTTCTTTAGGTTTTTATCTGATTCATGAGTAAAAGTCACATCAACGGAAGAGATGGCCAAGGGGTCATCTATGATATTTTCAACTATATATTTCCCTCCAGTTACTGAGAGCGGGGCCACTCATGCAACAAGTAATATTTTGATGCTCTGATGTTTGATTTTACTTGACACTTTGTCAAATATAATAGAGTTTTGGTTGGCTACCTTACGGGATTTAGTCGGTGTGAATTCCACTAGCCCCAATTCTCCTAGTGGGAAATTCCCTCCAGTCAGGGGAGAAAATGGGGATGATCCTAGGATATCAATTTCCATGGGATCTGGGTCTTGTGCATCTTCTTGTTTTCTTTTGATCTCTCCATCTTCCCTTTTCTTATGTGCTTCTTGTTCTACTACATCTTCTTCTTCTTTCTTTCTCTATTTCATGTCTACTATTGTTGCTTCCTCTTCTTTTGTTTTTAGTTCCTTGTATTCCTTTCTTTTTTTCTCATCTATTGCTACTACTGCTTCCTCTTATTTCCTATTCTATTCGACCTCAGTCTTTGGTTTGTTTTTTGCTTCTATCCTTTTCTTCCTTTGTTCCTCTACAACTTTAGCTTTCTTTTCATCTTGTATTCTTCCTCTGTGTTGGGAGCTACCTCTCCTTCTGAAAATTACTTCATCATACGTTTTTTCTCTTCGATGAATCTTTTCCTCCTCCCAATTTTTTGACTCATATATCCACCTGTATTTGTAATTGTGGCAGTGTGATATGAGATTTTTTAGAGGAACATGCTTGGGGAACCTTTCCTCACTGAAGTGAAATTAGGAGGCTAGGGTGTCTGCTTCTTCCTTAGCCTCCTTAATGTCCTTGAAATAATAGGTACCAATCCAGAGTGTTAGAGGTGGCTAAATCATTTTATTTTCCCCGTTCAAATTTGCACCTACCCCATCTACCAGGGTTTGGTAAGCTATCTCTGGCAACGCCATTCTAACAAGGATATATTTGGGAAGCAGGTGAGGATATATGGTGGCATTGTAGAATCTAATATTTGTACCATATTCCAAGATATACCAGTCTCCTACTCTTCCTACTATGTCTTGGTATTTTTCTAACATACAGGGGGCAGGTGCACAAAATAGTAGTTGAAATAAAGGAATTAGAAACTTGTCATAAATTTGTTGATAATTGGAACAATACATATGTTCCCAGAATATTTTGCAATAAACATGGATGGGAATCTTGTCTGGATGGAAATCCCAACCCATTTTCGGGTGTGTGTGGATTAAACACCTCATGTCACATAGATATGAAGCCATTTTAAAATTGGGATACTTTCCTAGGGCTATATGTTTTGCGACTGAGATTTCTTGTGCTAGTGTTGAATATAGAATGTCATCCCAATCAAACAAGGATTCGAAAGTGGTGATATAATGGATGAGAGGCACCCATGACACCTTGAATATTTGAGCGTCATGTTCTTTGTATAGTCTTCACAACATGGCCAATGTGTACTAGTATGGAAGCTTGAGTAAATTTGTTGGGTAGTCATCTGAGGTTCTAGTATTGGACTTTTTACCTGGGACCCACCAATATTTCATAATATCCCTTGGCTTGTGAGGGAATTATTTCACTAATTTTTCATCCAGTGTCATCTCTCTCTTGACTAGATGATAGCATTAAGTAATCACTGAAGGCTGGAAGGAAGACATTTTTTTTCCTTGTGCATTGACTATTTTCTTGTTATCTTTTTTTTACATGTGGTTCATGACACCAAAGACCGTTACTCGCTACATCCACAACCCCCC
>SNQJ01S0176770.1:0-19909 GCA_010110895.2 Picea sitchensis | reverse complement strand
GGATAATACTAAAACGATCATTTCACATGAATAAATATGTGTGAATAATATCTAAAATAAAATATATTTAAATTTTGATGTAATATGATAGTATTGAAATTATCTTTTAGTATTAATTACTATCAATCAAATAAAAAGGAATAAAATGGAAAGGAAATTTCATATTAATAACTACCAATCAAATAAAATGGAAAGGAAATTTCATATTAATAACTACCAATCAAATAAAAAAGAAAGGAAATTTATCAACAACTATCAATCAAATAAAAATGAATAAAATGAAAAGGAAATTTCATATCAATAACTATCAATTAAATAAAAAGAATAAAATGGAAAGAAAATTTTATAACAGTACACATAAATTCTTTACTTCAAAATTACGAGAAGCACCTACACAAAAATCATTACTTTAACCAATTTTTTAATATTTTGATTCTTCAACACATAAACACGTTTTACCATTACTTATAAAGGTAAAGATAAAGTTTTTGCACTTTGGAATGATGGGCAAACACTTACATGGAAGCCACTACTCTTTTGCTCTGGGTAAATGTTTTGATTAATTCTTTTGCTTTGGGTAAATGTTTTGCTTAATTAAAAAAATTAGTTATTTTATTATAACAAAATTATTATATAATAATATACCATTCAATTATTTTTTTAATTTAATATTTATTTTAATTAAAAAATTAATAACATATTAAAAAATAAACATTAAGGAAAAAATGATTGTTTGGGGCGGTCAGTGGCTTACCATAGCTAGGAAGCTAATTCTTGTAAAATATGTTCTTTCCTCCCTTCCAGTATACTAGGCTTTGTTTCTCTTGGCTACAAAAATGATAACTGAGCAGCTCTCAAAACTGATAAGAAACTTCCCGTGGCAAGGAGGAAAGGGGAACCAAAAAAAAATTCATTTGGTAAGTTGGGATATTGTGAAAAGGCCTCTATCAGAAGGTGGTTTGCAGGTAAGGGACCCCGGATTGGCCAATTTGGCATTGGGAGGAAAGATTTTATGGAAAATCTACTCAAATCAATGACACCTTGTAAGCCAAGTTCTCATTAAAAAGTATTTGCACGAGCTATCAATGAACAACATGGACGAAGGAGCTTCTTGCAAAGGAACCACACTATGGAAGCTCTGCAGTTAGATCTAGGAGTTTTTTAAAGAACACCTATTTAGAATTCCAGGAAATGGGAGAAGAATCAGGTTGTGGGAGGATAAAATCATGGGTCGCCAACGCCTCAAATTTGCCCCTGAGCGCCTGGCTCATACAACAGGGAATCCACACGCTGGTAGACATCTCTTTCATGGGATGAAAATGGAAACTAGCTCGCTTGGGCTATCCCATGCTCTCCAGACAAGATGCTACCACATCATAACCCCCTCCTTGTTGTGATTTCAGGAATGGCGCTAGTGCACCTGCGCATAAGGGACAAATGGGTTTGGGGGCAAACTGGGGCATACACAAAAACACAAGGATTCACAGCACTCCAAACTCAGCAACCGCAGATCCACTCATCCTCCCTTTGGAAACACGTCGGGGGCCCCCTTTGGTCTCCCAAAGATAAATTTCTTTTGTTGGGTGCTCATGCATAGAAGGGTTTTGACGGGGGATAACTTAGCAAAATGAGGTATCATCGAGCCCCACAGATGCCCACTCTGTTTCTCGGCTCAGGAAACCCTTGACCACCTGTTTATAGATTGCCCCTTCACTCAAGAAGTCTGGATGCAGGCTATGCACAGGCTCAATGCACAAACCCCATCACAACTCACTGTTGTCAATTTATTCGCCTCCTGGAAAGGGATTTCTCCTCATGTGTTGAAGAGAAAAACCACGTGGGCCAAAATCTGGTATGCCATACCAAAATACATTTGCTGGGAAGTGTGGTTAGCAAGGAATGAAGCCACTTTCAAAAACAGTTTGTGGTCACCCACAGTCGTGGCAGCCAAAGCTAAAGCACTGCTACTGGAGACTATGAAGAATTGGCCTCACAAGACAGACAGTGTGCTCCTCCCAGAAGAGATCAACTGGCTAGGCACGCCTCTGAAGCGAGTTAGTAACAAAGAGAGATTCTCTCGCCCTTGTACCGATCTAGAGTGGCGGCTTCGGACCCCTGAACAAGATTTTCAAAAGTGGTGGAAGAATCAGGGCAAAGTTACGATATTATTCGACGGAGCTTCCAAAGGAAACCCAAGGCTATCAGGAGTAGGGGGTGTAGTCTACTCCCCAGACGGTTGAAGAAAAGACAGTTTCAGCTGGGGCCTAGGACAGAATACTAATAATCAGGCAGAAATTCTAGGACTACTCAAAGCTTGCCAGCTCGCTCATGGGAACAATTGTTGGCCATGGGTTATGGAAGGAAGCGAAGAACAAGGAAGAAAAGGTAAAAAGCGATATTTGTGGGAGACACAGTGGTTGTCACTGGTTCGAAGTGAGCAAAAGAATAGAGAAGATGGAGTGAAGTGCGGAAAAGCAAGCCATTGGATGAGGAGATCGATGATGATAGATCAACAAGAAGGATGGACCGAGGATGACTCAGGAAGTGGAAAAATCCAGCATTAGATGCCTTGGAGTACCGCGAGATGGAGAAGGAAAGACAGGCCGGTGAAGCCCGGAAAGAATGAGTCAAGTTGACCTAGGGTTGTAGACACCTAGGGTTTTGGTAATTAGGGTTTTGACACCTAGGTTTCGACCTAAGGCTATCGGTGAGGGATTGTAATGTATAAATAGAGGTCGAGAGGACCTAGGTCAAGTTGGTACTATGGTTGAGCCTTATAGTCGAGTATTGTTCATCAGGAGAATATTGTATTGAGGGTGAGAGAAGTGTTGAGAGAGAGATCCTTCTGGTATTGTAAGATCTTCAGCTAGGTGCGAAGATCAAGTCCTGCAGCTGGGTGCGCAGGAGGAGAGAGGAAGAAGAAAGGATCTGTTGGCCAAGAGCGCAGATCAGTACTGTAAGCTTTACCTTAATATATCATAAGCATGGTTTTGTGGATGTAGCCCTAGAGAGAGGGTGAACCATGTACCTCTGTTGTTGTGTGTGTGATTGATGCTTTGAGCTCTGATGTTGTTATATTGTTATCTGCATTACTGTATTAGATTAGATCTATAGCTGTGAGGGATAGATCTAGCTAGTTTAATGGTAGATGCATGTTATGTTATTGTTGTAATAAGAACCACTTGATATTCCCCTAGTTGTAGACATCTTTGTCCTACAACCCCCTCATAGCTACTTCGGGTGAGACTGTATCTGCTTCACAAGTGCTACTGAAAGGGCCAGTAGCTAGGGCTTGTTGGTGCGCTCTTGGAGCTGAACCCTGGGTCTGCCCCTGTGCCAACAAATGGTTCTATTGCCGGGACCAGGATCTTTTTAAGGGAATGTCAAGGTGGTTCCCATCAAAGACGGAGATTCAGAAGTGGGTAGAGGATCAAGAGAAGGACTTCGCTGAAGCCCAGAACAAGAACCCTAAAATAAGCACTGAGCATTGTATACAAAGATACATCTTCACCGACATTCACGAGATCTTCTTTGGAGGAATCCATCAGGAGCTACACGAGTGGTTGGCTAGGTTAGCTGACACATAGTTTGAAATCAGATCTAGACCCCCTGTGGTTTGGACACCAACATTGATCCAGAAGGTCAAGAGAGTCGACAACACTGTATCCAGAGCAGTAGATCACTGGTTTGATAGTACCATCGGAGGATATATCACTGAGTTTGTTGTTGACAGAACATAATCGTATAGTCAAGCCAAGAGATATTTTTTCAAGGGACCCAGAGGAAATTTGTTTCACTTCCTAAAGCTAAGAATCAATATGTTCTTGCATGAAAACCACATCTTGAAGATACAGTAGATTGATCGGACTTAAAAAGGCTAATGTTCAAGATCTCGAACAGCGACAGCGACATAGAAGCAAGACATACGCATAATGGGAAAGTATTCTACGGAGTTCACCTTGAGAATTTGTTTAAGCAAAACTACGACGAAGAAGGTTTCTATAGTGGAGAAGAGGTAGATCTAACCGACGAAGAGCATCCAGAGCCCACCAGAACAGAAGAAGGGGAAGCTTAAGAACTGCGTGAAAGCGAGCCAGAAACCTTAGGAACTGCGCGAACTACTTAAGTAAGTAACGTTAATCCTCTTGTTGTCTCAACAATACCTAGCAGTCAGAATAGTCAGACCCACGAGAGTCCTCAGAGTACTGTTATCATTAGCCCAGCATCTACTCAGACAAGAACCCTAGTCAGCTTTATGACAGATGAAATGAGACTCCCTATCTTTAGAGGATATGGATCTGAAGACCCAAATCAACATTGGTTTATGTGTGAGGTCGTATGGAATATTAAAAGTATCACTGATGAAGCCATCAAGAGAACCTAGTTCAGCACTACGCTAAGGGACCGCGCATTGAGCTGGTACATGAAACTTGTCCAAGGACTGGCACAGCCTAAGCCCTTGAATGAGATCAAGAATGCGTTGATTGCAGATTTTAAGAAACCTAAGTCAGAGTCACAATGTATTACAAAACTAAAAGAGATTAAACAAAAGGTAGCAAAACCTGTTTGGGAGTTTGACCAGAGATTCAAGACCCTGACAGGCCAATTAACTTTCCCTGACGAACAGAACAAAGAGTGGTTCATCACTGTGTTGTTACCACACATAAGAATCCCTTTGATGCAGCAGAAGATTGCATCTCAGGCGGAAGCCTTGGAGATCGCCATGAAGCTCGAATCAACACCGATGGGAGAATCTAGCTCAAGCATTAGCCAGATCATGAGCTAGTTAACTAGTTTGTCTTTACAGGTCGAGGATATGAAGAAAGATAAGGGAAAAGACAAAAGAGAAGATATTTGGTGTGTCAGATATAGATCTGAACGCCATGATAAGGAACACTGCCCTTTATTTCATGAGTACTTGGCATCAGGAGCACCGAGCCCCTTAAAGCAAGTTAACCTACCATGGTATGAGGTATGCAAAAATAGGCATCGCCCAGGTGAGTGCTACTACATGCATAAGTATGTCCAGACACCCACAAACTTGTATTGTACATTCTGTAAATCAGTGGGGAATGATGATCGGGATTGTAGAGCTTATGATCTCATGCATGAAAGGTCGAGAGACATATACAAGATTCAAGGCGAAGTACAACAAGAGGGCAACACTCTGCAGTACAACTCTCCGGGGAGAGGAAATTTCACTCCTCGCGGAGGCTACAGAGGATGAGGACGAGAAGGAGGTATGGGCCAAGGCCGAGGACAAATAATGTGTTACAACTACGCGTAGCTCGAACATTTAGCAAGGGATTGTCAGAATCCCTGCACAACCTGTAGTTACTGTAATTCCTTCGAGCATGTCATAGAAGAATGCCCTATGTTGCTGGCTAAACTTCAGGAAAGACGAGGACCCCAGCAGAACCCACAAGTACAACTAATATATGTTGAACCTCGTGGAGCAGACCCTAGAGTCGTTGTTATTACTCGAGGAGGCACTGCTACAAGGGAAGACAGACTAGCCCAAGGAAGGACTGAAAACCACCACAGAGTCAGGAAAGTTATAGAAAAGACCCCAATGTTTGATGCTAAGAAAGAAAGACATATATTCGAGGAGGCAAGAAAATAGTTCAAAGGAGATCAAGGATCTTCATCAAAGAGACAACCAGAAATCAAAGAATATGGCATGCCTCAGGCGTTTGATCCGTCTGCATCACCAACATAAGGGAAAGAGGTAAGCAAACTCATGGAATTCTTGCACACTTGTGTTAAGTTGATTCAAGATAAAGGTGTTGTCCAAGAATTACAAGATCTCATCGAGCAGTATGAACTAGGAAAAATACACCCCTTACTGAATAGAGCAGTGCACCAAATTGGAAGAAGGAGAAGGACAAATAAAGAACTACACTTGAATTCTCAGATAGGAGAGTATGAGATAGACTATGTGGTCCTCGACTTAGGGTCAGAAGTCAATGTCATGACGAAGAAGACTTGGGCATTGATGGGAAAACCCAAGCTGATGTATTCCCCTATCAGGCTTCGCATGGCTAATCAGCAAGCTGTCGGCCCATTTGGACGATTAGAGCATGTCCCAGTGGACATCGATGGGGTAAGAACCTTTGCAGATTTTGAGGTAATTGAAATTGTTGATGATAGCTTCCCTTACCCTGCGTTGTTGGGAATTGATTGGGCCTTCGAAAATTCCACTGTTGTTGATTTAAATAAAAGACGCATGACATTTGAGAAAGCTGGCCTTAGGTTCGTTGCACCTTTAGATCCAAATGAAGGTCCATGATACACAAAACCTATCAGAGAAGAAGACCATTCATTTGAATTGGAAAACATCTACAAATTAACAGCCAGACAGCAGAATTATATCAACCCTACAACTGACGGAAATCTGAGTTGGCGAAGTGACAACGCATGTTCATCTGATTCAAAAGAAGCGCTGGAAAAATGGCAGAACCAGATGTATGAAGTATCTACAAGAAGATGTGCTAGGCTAACCAGAGAAGTTCGTTGGATTGGCACAATAGTGAGTAATCTACCCACATTTGATGGGCTAAACCCCTTAGAAAACTTCTTGTCAGAATTTGAGACAAGTGTACCAACACAACAGAGGTTGTTGGCAATGGATGAGGCCATGAAAGCCACACCAACGAGATTGTGGGGGACACATAAAAGCAATATTACAAACTGGACACAATGTCGAACTCTGATGACAGTGTGGTTCTCAACACAAGAAGGAAGCTGCGAAGCACGGTACACAGGTCGAAGCTGCCCAAAGGACCATGTACGAAGATGCGAAGAGGCCTGGAGTGACATTCATAGAGAACAATGGGTACACAGATTTGTTAATACGCTGGATACCACCCCGATTAACTGGTACCTTCAAGCAGAGATGCGCCTTGTCACTTCATAATGGGAAGGTATGACCCAGAATTTTATAACCACCTTTTTGTTTGATAGTGAATTTCCTTCTGTAGATCAAGCACTACATATGGTGAGACAGAAAATATTTGAGGAGGCATCTGGCCTCCCTTTCGAGCAAGAAGAGGATGAATGGATTGCGCCACTCCAGAAACTGCAGACCTGCTACAACATTAATGTTGACGAAGATGATGACCCAAGGAAGGTGAATATCGCAGAAATAGAAGGTCAGAGAGATGTGGAAGGACCAGAAGTTGAACTTCCATTCATTGGACAATCGATAAAAATAAAGAAAGTCAATATCGGGACAGAGGAAACACCAAAGCTTTCCAATGTCGGAGATTGTTGGGACGCTGCTACCATTGACAAAATTACAGAATTATTGCATGAGTATCAAGACTTGTTCCCAACCAAGTTCACTGATATGAAGGGAATCAAAGGACCTATGGGAGAAATGAGAATACCTTTGAAACCAGACGCGAAGCCAGTCAAGAAAAGACCCTACAGATTGAACCCGAAATATAAGGAAAAAGTGAAGATTGAGCTTGACATAATGCTGGAAGCAAGGATTATTAAACCTGTCAAAGAGTCGGAGTGGATTAGCCCCATGGTAGTGCAAGATAAGAAGACAGGTGAGATCAGGATTTGAGTACCTCTTAGGAAGTTGAATGATGCTTGACTACATGATCCTTTCCCTACACCTTTCACAGAAGAAGTGTTGGATAACGTGGGAGGACAAGAAGTATATTCTTTTACAAATGGGTTTTCAGGATACCATCAGATTCGCATCACCAAGGAGGACCATCATAAGAATATGTTTGCCACATAATGGGGATCCTACCAATATACAGTAATGCCATTTGGGCTGAAGAATGCCCCAACCATCTTTTCCAGGGTGGTGGTTGAAGCATTCAAAGAATTTTTACATAAATTTTTAGAAGCATACTTTGATGACTGGATTGTTTTTAGTTTGTTGAAAAATCATATTGAATGTCGAAGGCTAATGCTGGATAAATGCAGACAGTGTCAAATTGCTTTGAATTTGAAGAAGTGCATCTTCTTTTCACCATTTGGAGTATTATTAGGTCATATTGTATGCAAGCAAGGATTGTTGTTGGATCCATCCAAAATCGCAATTATAGTTGATTTACCACCACCTAGATCAGTCAAACAACTGTGCACTGCGCTAGGACATACTGGCTATTACAGGAAATTTATCAAAGGATATGCTCAGATTACTGCACCAATGGAGAGGTTATTAAAGAAAGACTGTCAGTTTGGTTGGACAGACGAATGCCAGCAGAGCTTTAACACACTAAAACAAAAGATGGTCACTGCGCCTATTCTAGTCTTTCCCAACTGGAGCAAGGCATTTCATGTGCATGTGGATGCATCTTCTATTGCATTAGGAGCAGTACTGGCACAACTTGGAGAAGGGGACATTGATCATCCATTAGCATTTTCCAGCAGAAAGCTCTCTACAGCTGAACTCAATTACACTACTACAGAGAGAGAGGCACTAGCCATGGTGTATGCATTACAGAAATTCCGCCACTACTTGTTGGGAGGACACTTTAAAATGTTTACTGATCACTCCATGTTGAAATACCTAGTCAACAAGCCAGTGTTGGGGGCGAGAATATGCATATGGCTTCTCCTGTTTCAAGAATATGATTTTGAGATCATAGTTAAGCCAAGAAGAATGAATAAGTGCCCAGACCACCTGTCGAGGTTAGAGCATGGTGAAGAACCTACCCGTCTGGAGGACACACTACTGGATGCACAACTGCTCGCCATTAGAAAGAGTGATGACCACTTCGCAGACATAGTCCAGTTCCTGTCAACAGGAATAGCTCTAGCAGAATACACAATTTCGTAGAAGAAACAACTAGTGGTGCGCACTGCAAATTTTTTGCTAATAGTTGGTCAGCTATATAAAATGGGATCTGATGAGACCCTAAGAAGATGTGTGATGGAGGCAGAACTCCTTATGATCCTCGAAGAAGCTCATGAAGGCATTGTAGGAGGACATTATACGGGAAAAGCAACTGCGCAGAAGGTTCTGCGAGTTGGCCTTTGGTGGCCTACATTACACAGAGATGCTAAAGAATATACCAGAGCATGTGATGTATGCCAACGAGTTGGAAAACCATCCCGAAGAGATGAGATACCATTGCACCATAGATGACCCTACAAGCATTTGAAAAATGGGCCATTGACTTCGTGGGACCTATAAACCCACCAGGAAAGCGCACAGGAGCAAGATATATTATCACTGTGACAGAATACCTGACTAGATGGGTCGAAGCAAGAGCACTATAGCTGCGTGGTTTATATTTGATGATATAATAACCAATTTTTGATGCCCTAAGGTCCTTATGAGTGATCAAGGTACACACTTCATCAATAAGACAATTGAATCCTTGACTGAAGAATTTGCAGTCCACCATCAGAAGAGTACACCTTATCATCCACAAGCAAACGGAACAGTTGAAGCATTCAACAAGATCTTGGAGATATCATTGACAAAGATTTGCAGTGTGAACAGGGATGACTGGGATTTAAGAGTACCAGCAGTACTCTGGGCTTATATAACCACTTGCAAGAAATTAACAATGCAGACCCCTTTCAAGTTGGTTTATGGTCTTGAAGCTGTTGTCCCAATGGAGTACTTGGTACCGAGCTTACGAATTGTTGCATTTACAGACATGGATGATACTAGCGCCATTCATGAGAGGCTAGCACAGTTGGTCGAACTAGAAGAAGACAGATTCATTGCAGGCTTCCATCAGCAAATTCAAAAGGAACGAGAAAAGGCCTATCATGACAGACACATTAAGAAGAAGATATTTAGGCAAGGTGATTTAGTCCTGCTATATGACAGTAATTTTATCAAACACCCTGGGAAGTTCAAAATGCATTGGCTCGGACCATATGAGATTGCCTATGTTACAGAAGGAGGAGTTGCGCAGCTGAAGACATTGACAGGAGATTGGAAGGAAGGCTTGGTGAATGGGAGTTGGCTGAAGTTGTACTATGACAACCAGTCGCCTCGCAACTCTCAGTAGAATCAAGAAGATAAGGGTCCAGGTACCAGGTGTA
Source organism: Picea sitchensis (assembly GCA_010110895.2). Classification (NCBI taxonomy): domain Eukaryota; kingdom Viridiplantae; phylum Streptophyta; class Pinopsida; order Pinales; family Pinaceae; genus Picea; species Picea sitchensis. The sequence goes on along the minus strand of SNQJ01S0176770.1, from coordinate 9,883 downwards.
GTTGAAACTGGGTACCAGACACAGAAAAGATAGTCCGCACAAGGATGGAAAGGAGGCATAGAGCAGAAAGCAAGGGCTGCACTGCGCAGTTGAAAGTCGAAATAAAACAAGAGGATCAGATCTTAAGTGCCTCGGGACGAGTCACAGGTGAGTGTTGGGGGCATGTTGGCCATGGGTTATGGAAGGAAGCGAAGAACGAGGAAGAAAAGGTAAAAAGCAAGCTTCGCGGGAGACACAGTGGTTGTCACTGGGTCGAAGTGAACAAAAGAACAGAGAAGATGGAGCGATGTGCGGAAAAGCAGGCCGTTGGATGAGGAGATCTAGGATGATAGATCAACAAGAAGGATGGACTGAGGATGACTCAAGAAGTGGAAAAAGCTAGCATTAGATGCCTTGGAGCACCGCGATATGGAGAAGGAAAGACAGGCTGGCGAAGCCTGGAAAGAATGAGTCAACTTGACCTAGGGTTGTAGACACCTAGGGTTTTGGTAATTAGGGTTTTGACACCTAGGTTTCGACCTAAGGTTGTCGGTGAGGGATTGTAATGTATAAATAGAGGTTGAGAGGACCTAGGTCGGGTCGGTACTATGGTTGAGCCTTATAGTCAAGTATTGTTCATCAGAAGAATATTGTATTGGGGGTGAGAGAAGTGTTGAGAGAGAGAGCCTTCTGGTATTGTAAGATCTTCAGCTAGGTGCGAAGATCAAGTCCTGCAGCTGGGTGCACTAGAGGAGAGAGGAAGAAGAAAGGATCTGTTGGACAAGAGTGCAGATCAAGACTGTAAGCTTTACCTTAATATATCATAAGCACAATTCTGTGGACGTAGCCCTAGAGAGAGGGTGAACCACGTACCTCTGTTGTTGTGTGTGTGATTGATGCTTTGAGCTCTGATGTTGTTATATTGTTATCTTCATTATTGTATTAGATCATATCTATAGCTGTGAGGGATAGATCTAGCTAGTTTAATGGTAGATGCATGTTATGTTGTTGTTGTAATAAGAACCACTTGATATTCCCCTAGTTGTAGACATCTCTGTCCTGCAACCCCCTCATAGTTGCTTCGGGTGAGACTGCATTTGCTTCGCAGGTGCTGTCAAAAGGGCCAGTAGCTAGGGCTTGTTGGTGCGCCCTTGGAGCTGAACCCTGGGTCTGTCCCTGTGCCAACAACGGCGAAAAAGACATCCAAGTCTTTGGGTATTCAGAAATCCTGATAAAAATTCTAAACACAGACAACTACTTCAACAACCTGGCACTCAACAAGACCCTGTAGAGACTCCGTAAAGTAATGCAGAACTTCACCTCCACTTCCTTCTACCACATCCTCTGAAGTCTAAACAAGGAAGTGGATGAAAGGGCAAACAGGGGATGCCTATTAGCCCAAGGAGATCTCTCAAAGAATGACAAAGCACTTGTTTGGTACCCTATTCCATAAGATAGAAGTTTCCCAGCTATGTAAGATCATGGTAAAGGCCCATTGAGCTTTGATGGAAAATAAAATGTAATAAGGGTTGATTAGGCTCCGACCCAACCTATTATCCTTAAATAAAAATTAATCATTTTTGTTAAAAAAAAAAAATACAAATTAATAAAAAAATTTATATATAAATTTATAATATATATTTATAATTAATAATATTAAAAAAAATATTATTCATCTTATAATTGTTTAAAGTTAAATGTGATAACATAATAAATTGTAATTTTATGAATGTTTTGAAATCATGCTTTATTTCATTTTCAATATTTGATTGTTTTCTTTTCAGTGAATTTAATATTTAAAAAAATTAATATAAATATAAAAAGTTAAAACGTTGAATTTTGAACAAGTTAAAACATTTGATATGTATAATATTTTATGTGGCATAGTAAAAACTAGGTACTAGATACATAGTATTTTAGGTGGTATAGAGAAAATAGCTATTGTTCTATTTATAAAAGAAAAATAGAATTGAGAAAACCATTTATAAAATACATTTAAATTAAACGTAAGATTTTAATATGGAAAAATTTCTTTTAAACACTCTCAATGAACATGAGCTTTATAGACAATGACATCCAAAGACTAATCCATGATTGTAAGGTTATTACATTGAAACGAGACTAGACACCTATTCCATCTTCATAGAAGAAGAATTTTTTTTGTCGCCCAACTTGATTATGATCAAGATTGGGCTTTAGCACTTTCAAATTGATGGAGCCTATTCTTGTGATAGTAATGGTCTCAATGTTATTTTACACTTGACATTAGGAAATCTGACCATGTTGTTTATCATTTGAGTTTCTCTTGCACTAACAATATTGTGGAATTTGAAGCATTGTGCTTTGGTCTGAATAAAGCATTGTAACTAGGATGCAAACATCTTCATGTTTTTAGTGATTTAAAGTTCATTATGAATATGGTCAAAAGAGTCTAAAATATTTCTAAAAGGGTGTTTAGAAGGTATACATAGATAGTTAATTAACTAACTAAAAAAATTTCATCTTTTAACCTTACTCATATTTTAGGGAATTAAATTTAGTAGTTGATAAACTTGTTGGTTTTGTTTATTTCCTAGCAAGCAGTGTTCTAAACATAGACCTAATTGTGAACTTATCTCTCTTTACCATCCTTTTTGTGCCCAATAATAATGGATCTTGGCATATTTTTTAGAATTACAAAGACCTTTATTGTTTCCTAGCAGATCAGGGAGATGTGATGCTAATTTCCTCTAGTCTTATAAACCTAACTTGTAATGTTTGTCCCAAGGGTTTAGAGCCTTTGGTGAATATGTTTTCTACAAATTTATCTTGGAAATATAAGCTAAAGTCATAATCCTTCTAAATGAAAGGTAGGACTAAGGAGAGACTACCCCAATCAACATTGGATTTGATGATGACCCAAATATCGTATATGTAGGAGCCCAATGCATTGAAGAGGAAAATGCAAAATTCGTTACCTTTTTCAAGGCGTTTTGTGATGTTTTTGCATGGTCTTACAAAGACTTGTGGGGCTTTGACCCTAGAATAGTTCGATACTCCATTACTCTTGATGAGGGTACAAATCCAACTAGGAAAAGACAACAACCTATTAATTGTAATCTAGATGTTGTAATAAGGAAAGAATTAGTTAAGATGCTTGAGGCCATTGTGATTTTTCTAGTTCACTACTCATAGTGGGTTTCCAATCTAGTTTTGGTTTGGTAAAAGAATGGCAACATTGGAATTTGTGTAGAGTTCAGATATTTGAGCTAGGAAAGTGTCAAGGATAACTTACCCTTTCCTTTCATGGACACTATTATGCAACAAGCTAGTTAAAAAATGATGTCATTATTAGTCAGTTTTTCCAGATATAAAAAAAACAAAGTAAACCAAAAAGTCCATGTCAAAACCACTTTCACGACAAAGTGGGGCACTTTTCCTTATCAGAATATGCCCTTTGGCTAATTAATGCAAGTGTTACCTTTCAACGAGTTATGCACACTACTTTTGATGACTATTGAGCCTCGATTTATCCATGTTTAGATTGATCATTTAAGTTTAATATCACCCCATTTTCCTTCCATTCTCATTCGTTTATCATTTACATCACCACATATTATTCACTTTTCATCATAAGAGATTAGAGAGGCATGTGACTATTAAATTCAATGATTTTCTATGGGTTACTTAGGTTGGATTTTATATTTTCCTAATTACTTTTGGTGGTCTAGCTATATTTCCAACATTTTGCAGGGAATCCAATAACAGGTTGACACCTACAAGAAATCTAGTAGTGCATGTCAACTACATGAAATCCGATAGCTTCCACCACTACAAGAAATCCAATAACGCCTCCACATTCGAGATAGTTGTGCCTCATGAGGAAAAAATCGAATATATGGGTTTTGTTGGGGATGTCGTTGTCGAGATTCCATGTCACTCAAACAAACCCAATGGCCCTTCAAAAAGGTAGTGATATCCTAAAAAAGACATGGTAAACTCACTCTACTTTCCCAACCAGATGACAGGATTTTGTGGAACAGATTTCTAAGTTGGACGCCCACATCTTCCCCAACAATCTTGCAAGAAAAATGACACTCCTTCTTCACCATTGAGCCAACAAAACACAATTAATCTTATGTTAAATCAGAAAAACTCTAAGCAACACGATCTTCTTGTTGAGAGGGTGATTATGTGGTTGTAACAATTTCTTTCTATGGTTTAAAGCATGTAATTATAAATACAATAGCCACTATCATTGTAATATGTCATTGGTTGGATTGGATAGTCATTTTTCTTGTTGTAATTTTTGTTGTGCAAAGACTATAAGAAATTATCTAGAATTATTTATTTGGGTGATGAACTGAAGGACAATTATACTACAAATATCCAATAGCACATTGCAGTTTCTTTCCAGAATGTGTTGGAATAGGCAAGGCCCCCTCTCTCTGGTATACCCTGCGCATTTATTTTCCTTTCTGTAGTTATAGTTAGTGTTTACATTTCATAGATTTGTTTGAGTAGTTAGACTTACAGTTAATTCAATTCATATCATTGATTTCCTTTCAGAAATAGATATTTGAATTATTCTCTCACTTTCATTTGTTTACATAGTTTCTTTACTTCTTCCTTTACTCACATTTGTTGATGCTTTTAATAATCAACGTGAAGAGCACGTGTGCACGCCAAATTCTAGTAGCGTGTGTGTGTTTATTTACTCTAAGTGATCCTGGTGTTGTCAACACAAGAATATCAAGGAAACTGAATAGTCATGGGACTTGAACCCACAACAACAATATTCGTTGGGCTTAGTTTTGTATTGTAATTTCAATTTCTTTTAGGTTTCAGTTTGATAACGCTTCATGAATTAATTAAGTGAGCGAGTACATTAATTGGATCACTCGACATCGAAAAAAAAAAAGGTGTAATCGATTGGTTAAAGAACAGAGATACTCTTAATTTTGATTTATGGAAATAACTTGTCAAACTGAGTATTTCTAGTAGCTTAGAGTTTTTCTTACCTAATCTGCATATATTTTTCCAACGCCTCATAATCTTACAAGCATCCAGATTGATAATTAATGTACATCAATTCAAGAAATTAAATTGACCAACAATAACCTAATTAGTATAATAATTTAGTTTTTTATTGATGATTTAATGGCTCATTCTAAGAAAAGAAATGATCATTTTGAGCATTTAAGGCGGGTCTTTCTTACATGTTAGAAGTTTGGAATTTCATTGAATACTAAGAAATACGTCTTCGATCTCATTGAAGGAAAATTGCTAGGACACATTCTCTCCAAGGGCAATGTAGCATTGATCTTAAGAGAATTTATGCCATTCAGAAACTACCACCTCCTACCTTTAAGAAAGTTGTTCAGGATTTCATGGGTAAAATCAATTTTTTCCACATATTTGTGCCCAATTTTGTTGAATAATCAAGCCCATCCACATGTTGTTAAGAAAGGATGGAATTTTTTTCTAAGATAAGAATGAACATGAGGATTTTTAGTCTATCAAATATGCCATTACTTATGCCCATGTCCAAACTGATTTTTCTAGGGGTTTTCATAGCTACATTATTACGATTAAGTAGGTTGTTTCAACCATCCTTGTACAATTAGATGTTGAAAATGTTGAAATAATTGTTGGAATATTCACCAATATTGAGAGGGGGGGTGAATCAATATTGAACACTTTTTACCATTTATAACCTTAAGCACATCATGTAAACATTAACCATTAACAATGTCATTCATCATCACAAAAAAACATACACATAACACAATGATTTTTACATGGAAACCCAAATGAGAAAAAAACATAGAATGTTTTTCTTATCTCATGTTAAGATTACATTAATAGGAAGCGCCAACTTCCAAGATTCTCCAACACCAACTGGAAGGAGGCGCCAACTCCCTGATTTACATGCAACAACCTAAAGGAAGATCCAACTCCCTAATTTACCAGCACCGAATGGAAGGAGGCACCAACCCCCTAGCTTTACCATCTCCAACTGGAAGGAAGCACTAACTCCCTAAAACACAGGCACCAACCTGCTAAATGAAGACACCAATATTCTCAATTAAGCACCAACTCAACAAGATATCATCAATCCAAGATCTGCATACATAGAGTACTTCTGACTTCACCTGCATGCTTCATTTCGTAGACAATCCTTCAAACCTTAGCAAGCCTCATAGGATCATTCCTAGAATGTAATCAATGATGACAACATCCACTGACGGTAACATCCATTCATGACAAAATCCACTAACAAAAACATCCACTCATGGAAACATCACAGATTCATAATAGAGCATACTACAAAATTACAACCTCACAACAACATCACGAGAACATCACAACTTCATAGCAGAGCATACAACATTATCACAACCTCACGACAACATCACAACTTCATAGCATACCTTGAGAATAAGAAAGATCCAAATAAAGTCCCTTAGATTTCTCTTGCACACCAAAAATACACCCCAACACCTTGAGCACACCTCATACTTGATATCTTCGTTGGTTTCACTAAAAATGCAAAATTCTATCATGTATTTATAGTAATTATGTCCCCAAAAATTAGTTGAGTTGACCTCAATTTCCTGGCTGGGTTGTCGGACAAAAAAACTCATATATCCTCATTATTAGGGAGTTAGAGGGACTTCCATATACCATTGGAAAGGTCGTGGAATAATATTTCCAACCATATAACTGGTTCTCCCATTTGATTTAGGTATGTAGGGTAAAACTTCCCTCAAATATAGGGCAACCAAATTGACCACAAATAATACTTTCAACAATCTCCATCTTGTAATCTTTATCATGGACATCTATAGGATTCTTCACTTGACTTTAGGGACTTCTTCACTTGGTTTTAGGGATTCTTCAAGGTTCCTTGAAGGATCCATTTGTGTACAACTCAAAGTGGGCATGTGGAAACAACAACATGTTATCTCATCCCATGAGGGCCATGCTTAAAAGTTATGTCATAAGAAGACCACTTTGGAGTTATATACACTTATGTCAAGGCTCCTTCAAGTCACTTCAAGGCTTCTTCAAGTGGACACATCATTACTTCTTTGGCATTGACTTCTCTTCATGGCTTAACTACTGCATGTTGGTTTCACAAGGCTTCATCAACATGTCTTCAACGCTTCTTCTCTTAGCTTCATGACTTCAACGCTTCTTTACTTGGCTTCATGGATTCAAAGATTCTTCACTTGGCTTCGTGGCTTAAATACTCAAACAATATCAAGGTTTCTTTACTTGGCTTCATGGCTTCAAGGCTTATTTACTTGGCTTCATGTATTCAAGGCTACTTCATGACTTCAATACTAAAAAAAATCCCTTTTTCATTGCCACATCATCATTATCATTGTTACATCCTTATAATTATTTCCACATCATCATCATCACTACCAATTTGACATCAATGACAACATTTTCTCAACCAAAATAGTCACTTATATGAGTCAAAGCTTGAACATAAACAATGTAAAGTACTCATCGATAGAAAGGCATGAATTTGCACTTGTGAGTGACTTGAACAAATTCAGACATTATGTGTTAGGAAAGCACACAATTGTTAAAGTTCCCCTCCCTGTTGTTAAGTACTTGTTGTCCCAAACATGTTTTTAGGGAAAAATGGTGAATTGGCCTACTAAGATCCAAGAATTTGATTTAGAAAGCATAATTCCCTATATTGTCTAGGGTTGATATCTAGCTCTCTTAATGGCTAAAAGTCCTCATGATGAATACCCAAACAATATAGAGGATGATGATTCTCTATTTGTTTTCTTTGAACTTTATAATTTTGACATTGACCAAGATATTATTATTGATCCATTGTATCAGGATATTCTTTTTTATTTACAAAACTGGCATTTTCCTCCTCATTTACAAGCAAACAAAAATAGGAGGTTAAGGTTGGAGGCCACTAAGTATGTACCATTGAACAATTGCTTTTTCGAAAGACATGTCGATGGTATGCTTCTTCATGTGTAGGGAAAATACAAGCCAAATCAATCCTGGAGAAATTTCATGATGGTGCCCATTTGCACTTTCATGGTGGAAAACATTTTGCTACCAAATCCACTACTCACAAAATTTTTCTTTATGGTTTTTACTGGACTACCTTGTTCCATAATAATTTCATGTTTGTGATCTATATTGGATCATTATATAGTTTTTCATCCATCTTGGTACTTTTTGGGTGGAAAATTTGGAGGAATTGGCTGGCATGGCCCATTTTAGTGGCAAGTCCCAGTTTGGAGATTTGGGGTCTAGAACCTTCCATAGCCATTTTGAGGCATCAAATGACATTTTTGGGGTAAAAAATTTGCAAGAATAGATCATGGTTCATTGACACTATTATACACACCGAGACATTTCAACAGAGTAAAAAAATCACCTCAATAATAGTTTGTATGTGGAAGTAATGCCTCCCGCAAGTTGACCTACCTTGTTGACCATCATGGTATGATTGGATGCAACACTATCCCCCATTACTAACACATGTGGGGCTAGCCATGTGTGGAATTTCAAGAATATTATAGAAGGTCCAAAACCTTATCTCTAATTAAGGGTTACAGATGCAAAAATCCTAACCCTAGATGGTTATCATGCTATGTTAAATACCAGACTATTGGAGAAGGGAGTACATTCTTGAGCATTGTATTTGTTCCATAGTTAAGAAAAGCATTTAGGAGTGGTATTTTGAGAGAATAATAGAGGACGATTGATTTACATATGGAGGTTTTATTTTGTTTATTTTTCATTATTCTTTCTTTTTGTTGTTCTTGTTCCTTTTATTCTATCTTCTTAAATTTATTTTTTGAATGTTGCATTTAGTTTTGTATTTTCATCTCCATTTTCTTTCGTGTTTTATTGCATTTCATTCTTCCTTTCACATTGTATTTTTCTTTATGTTTCAAAATTTCCCGAATTTGTGTTTACATTTGTATAGCCAAATTAAGCCTAAAAACCGATGGGTTATTTTCTCAATCAAACCCATAGAAGTTTGGTTTGTTTATTATTGGCATGTATGTTGTTATTTGAATGTTGTGGTAGGGACATATCATGAAACGAAAATAAAATTAGTGAGAGGTTCCTAATGTTCCACCTTGGGTGAGTTGGAATGTTGAAATGGTACTGTTATGGTTTCCCAACTCTTCTTAATGTGCCTTTTTCTTTGCTAGTTGTAGAACATTAGCCCCACTCTATTCATTTTCTTTCCTTTTCATAAATGACTGTGAGTCCATATATTTCCTTGTATTGTTATTTTTTCAAATTCCTAAGCATGATTTTCGTAATTTTCCCCATAGAGAGACCTAGATTTTGTCTTGAGAAACTAGATATCTTAATGTTGTTGGAAACAACATACCAATTGGAGTCATCAAATGTTAACTCAAATTCTGGTCAAAATTCAATCGATTGTGAAGTGTCACAATAATGCTTATACTCATATCAAAATCTACTTATGTCCCTACTTGGGTCAATCACCTTAATAATGAACATGCTTTCCTTTTGCCAAAATATCTTAGTAGGTAGTTGTAGGGCATACTCCTAGTGTGTGTAGTGGTCACGCAAATTATGAACATGTTACTGGTTGATAGTCCATTACTTCTGCTTTTATATGTTGATGGTGTATGATCACCCCATGATTTGTTTCATGATGCTATTAATATGTCTATGTTGATTATGGATTATCACATGCTTATATGTGTGTGGCTTGGTCCATGGTTGCTATAGATCATCGAAAATAATGTATGAACAATTGATATGCATATATATTGAAAATAGGTTCATTGTCATTATTTCATTATGGCATTTTCAACATATTTTGTTTGGCCATGGTTTCACTTGGTTACAAGTTGTCCACATGCAGAATGTGAATGAATGAAAACTTAGT
>SNQJ01S0176768.1:0-19909 GCA_010110895.2 Picea sitchensis | reverse complement strand
TAGCATCATGTCTAATTACTCAGATGAAGTATGGTTTCGAGAGATGATGCAGCTGATGGTGATGGTGATGCTCATGATCTAGTCATGAGATAGTCTAGATGACTATATTGATGCTACCGGGTAAATGGTATGTTTTTGTGCTTAAGATCATTACCTGTAATACCTCCCTAGCTAGGAGGGAGTGTTAATATTATGGTAGTTGCAGGAGGTATTTACCTCCATGTGTGAACTTGACGAGAATAAAAGACTCCGGAAAGCAAGAGAAAACCCTAATGAGTTGGCTAATAACCCTAGAAGTCTTGTTGGCTCAAGAAGATAATTAATATTAGGTTATTAGCCTCCAAGAGAAGAAGCAAACCAGAAATAATAATAATATACTGAATAGACACATATCCAGAAGGAGAAGTCGGCCCCAACAAATCTGACAGAACTAGTATAAATACAGGGTGCCAGTTCTCATTTGATACATCTCAGAATTGCAGACAGCAACTGGTGCACACTGCAGTTCCCAGTTTGGTGCGCACATGTGGAGGAGAGCTGCAGGTGCAGTTGCTGCAGCTAGCAGTTTCAGTATTGGCTTGGACTATCTCTTGGCTAGGGTTTGGACTATCTGATCAACTATTGTTGGTGCGCTATCCTTGGAGGAAGATGTGCTACACCTTGTTTGGCTATCTAGCCTAGGGTTCACTTCTGGAGTAATTCTCAGTCAAGGTTAAGGTGCTCGGAGGGTGGCTTCGGCCTATGGTTGGGTGACGAGGGTATCGTCAATGGTAAAACGAGCACACTATCTTCTATATTCTAATATTAACAACATGAAATATATGTGAAATACATCAAGAAGGACTGGGGCACTCAAGCTAGAAGGCGCCCACTATAGAAACTACATCTATACACCTCCAAACGATGTTGGAATTATGTAAAAGTGATCAATAATACTAGGTACTCCTTCAATATGTGAAACAAACTATAGAATGACACCATACTCATGCCAAATAATACCAATATGCTAAGGAAATCATCTACAATGCAATCTATACATCCTCAACTTATAGATTAGGTCCCATCTCCGACATATCACCGCAACACTGAATGATATCACAATGACTTTGGTGCTTAGAAACAATCAACCAATAAAATCCTTCAAGGCTCTCGGGGCACAAACATATAACTTGCACTAACCATTTTCCTCCAAACATCACGTGCCCACTACTGAAACAATGGTTCGTAATATCACAAGGGTAATGCCAGGGAAAGTGTGTGCATCCATAAAATACACCCCCTTGTATTTGTATATTGAATCACTTGTGTCATCAAGAACTGCTTGCTAAGTGCAACTGGAACATGCTAAAAGGGTGTCATACAATATTATGGGTAACAATACCTAACAATGTATCTTCTATAAGTGGAGGCTAGATGCAATGTTATCAAAACCTGATCGGTTGACCCCAAAAATGTGAATTAGACCATAACCGGAAAAAACTAGACCAAAAAACCGATTGACCAAAAAATACATAAGATATTCAAAGTTTTAAAAAAACTTATATATACATGTGCATCCATATGTATCCAAACCATTATACACAAATATGCAAAGTTTCTCATGTATATAACAAGTAAGGTTGCATGTAACCAAAATAGCATCGAGTGCAATCCATCTATGAATCAAAATACATCAACAAAGAGGCTCTAAATGACGCCTAGAGTCCAAACAAAATCATACCACAACAAATAACTACACCAAAATCATTGCCTATATTAGGATCCTCATAATCAGTGTCACCCTCGAAGCATTAAAATAAGATAGAAAAAACTTAACATGCCTAATATGTGATTTTACTTGAGTAAAGGATACATTTTTACTATGGTCACGACATAGGAGTTCAACAATCAATGCTACTAACATCGAGGTACATAGAGGGCTTGGTGCTCTTGATTAAAAGCCAGTTCCATACCCTCATACATGATAGAATCTAGTGGAAACATTGCAAACCTGCCAATCTTGAAATCTTGAAAATTGTTGAGTCTATCGAATTTTGAATGCGATCTAAAATTCTACTTTCTTTAGATGAATTCCAATAAGGTTGGAACCACTCTCAAACATACCGAAACAATTAATGACAATGTTAAGATTTAAGTAAAAGTTGAGATTCTCCTTTATCTTTCATTTTCAAGATAGAAAATGAAAGATAAAGGAGAATGTTAACTATTACTTAAAGAATTTAATATTACCATTAATTACTAGGGTGAGTGAAATGGAGGGGGGTGGGAGCATCTTTAAACAATGTTAGAAGGGCCCTAGGGTTAGGTATTGTGCTTGCAAATAACTTAATTTATTTTTTTTAAAATAAATAATTAAAGTTTTGGTGGTCCCTAGTTGCACCATACCAAACCGGCTAGTTCCATGTGGAATTGGCCAAAACGCGGTCCAAAACCCTAAATTGGACTGAAAAGGCCCTAAAATCGTTCGGACCAACTGTTTTTTCCAATTCCGTTTGGTTATGATAACATTGGCTAGAAGTTTGGAATGGTATCTCGTAGATGTACAACCTTTATTTCCTTCTCTAAATGTGATGGATTATATAGTTTAAGGTTGTTAAGTTGTTAACATTAACCATATCATGAATGCCAAGATGGGTTTGAAGGTCAATCTAAAAGGCATCAAGTTTAGTGCCCTGCAAAATGGTGTATGGGTCATATCTATGAGGTTTCAATTTGTCATATTGCCAACTTTTTAACCTTTGTCTAATTGCAATTAGAGTTTGTCACCAACCTAAAATTGATGCTAGATCCTATGTTTATGTTGTAAAGCTTTATATTTTGCTAGAGTTTAAAATTGATGCTAGATCCTATGTTTATGTTGTAAAGCTTTATATTTTGCTAGAGTTTTGAGGAGGATATCCTTCACATTAACATGTGCTAGTAGCCCAACAAAAATTCCGTTTGGTTATGATAACATTGGCTAGAAGTTTGGAATGGTATCTCAGATGTACAACCTTTATTTTCTTCTCTAAATGTGATGGATTATATAGTTTAATGATAACCATATCATGAATGCCAAGATGGGTTTGAAGGTCAATCTAAAAGGCATCAAGTTCAGTGCCCTGCAAAATGGTGTATGGGTCATATCTATGAGGTTTCAATTTGTCATGTTGCCAACTTTTTAACCTTTGTCTAATTGCAATTAGAGTTTGTCACCAACCTAAAATTGATGCTAGATCCTATGTTTATGTTGTAAAGCTTTATATTTTGCTAGAGTTTAAAATTGATGCTAGATCCTATGTTTATGTTGTAAAGCTTTATATTTTGCTAGAGTTTTGAGGAGGATATCCTTCACATTAACATGTGCTAGTAGCCCAACAAAAATAGTGGCTTTATCCTATTCCTTTTGCTCATGTGAGGTTGAGAGAACAAAGAGAGAAACCAAGTTCATATGGCATGAGGAGCATCCATAACAAACCTTGAAAGGTAAATGACTTGTAGAGGCATACCATGACTTATTAGAATTTGTGTTGGATGATATGGTATTTGTTCCACTGCTTATTGCACTAATGATAGATATACAAGGCATGCACTAGGGTCTTATTCATGACTTCAATTTGACTTTCATCCTAATAATGTAAAGAAGTGGAGAGAATCACACCGTAGTTAGGGTCCTAACCCCATTACGTAGAACAATATTCGTATGTATACAAAGGTCATTAATAAGGCCTTTTAATAAAATAAAATAAGGTGGATGTAAGAACAATTCCATTAGAAGCTTCTCCGCTTCTAGAAGGATCTTCCTCTAGATGCTTCTTTTAGTATAAATAGGAGTCGAGGGTATGAGAAGCCTAGCTTGGATATTATTGGTATTAGAGTCATTAACTGAGGTTCCCCAAGAGGCCCGCGAACATTACTTCGGGATTCAAAGTGTTATTTCGTTGTTATTCTTATATCATTTCAGTTGTTATTGTGGTGAATGTTCTCATTATATTGTCAAGTATATGCCATTACTAGCATTTTATTTCGCTTCAAGATAAGATTTGTATATCCGATATATTACAAGAATGTGAGCACTTTCCTTGTTAGAAAGTGTGGGTTAATTTTTCGGTAGAGACGTATTCCGTGTCTTTAAACAACATAGACTGTCGCTAATGCCATTACAAAACCCACGGTTGAGAGATTCATACATCTAGGAAATACAAATGGTCCCACAAGACATCTCATAAGGCCACCTTTAGAATCCATGTTGGTACTCTTCTGCGGTAGCGCATCTATCAACACCTCGTGGTAACGGATCAACCCAGATTACCCGGCCCCATTTAGATAAACTGATCGGTCGCTGACTGCTATAGTGTCACCGAACAACACTCGGGAAGATAATTTCTAGTACCTAGGTAGTCAGATAGTACTACTAAGGGTACGGGTCTATCCTCCTTAGTTAGTGCCCCGAGATATTGGGTCAAATACTACCGTTAGACCCCGCACGTATATCGAGAGTTATTGCATAGGGAAAACCCTTGTTTGCAGAACTCTTGAATACCTAACCCTTGGGGGATTTAAACATAAGCAATTAAAATAGACAAGATCATTGCCACAAGAATCGTGTTCCGGGTTGCCAAGTAAATACACATTTCTTTTCCTCGTTAAGCATTTGGGCATTCCCTCAATATTCTTTAGACCCAGTATAACTCGAAATTTTCACCATTATTTGAGACCCATTGGATTCATCTCTTCTCCCTTACTACATTCATCCATATCATTTTTCGCCAAATTTTTTACCCCTCCCCTTTTCAGTTCTCTCATCCTCATGGCCCATACTGATAGCCAAAACTTGGAAGCTCGCTTCACCTGGTAACTGGTCCATTGAGACCCAACAAGAAGTGAAACTCAAAGGCCAATGTTGCCGCCATCACGTCCATGCATTCCTCAATGGGGAAATCAAACAAGACCCCACCACCCACCCAGCTTGAATTAGTCTTTTCGGCACTCTACACCAAACCGCATATCCCTACAGATAACTCTTCGTCTTCCTCACCTCCACATACCGAAGGTGACCATTCCTCTCATTCCCATACCTTGCGTAATCATCACTTTCAACGCGGACCTATGCTCCCACAGTGGATGTGACCAAATTTGATGGCTCTGAAAGTTATTGGAATGAGAAATAATGTTCCATTATTTCTCATTGCATGGCATCATAGATGACTTGGCCAAACTCCTGCATGGTGGTGTTCTCCATCTGTGATCAAGAACGCTATAATGGTGGTACGAAAAAACTGCCAAGGGTATATTGCTTAGACACTTTGTGGAAGAGCGGCGAACGCTGACACCTATTAATTCAACCATTTACGCTTGATAAAGCTGAAACAATTAGGAACCGTGAAAGACTTTATAATCATTTCGAACGCTGGTTTTTGTAACGTAGGGCGCGTCCGATGCCTTTTCCTCGAGAGTGTTTATCGCTGACCTCATGATGAAATTCGCCCATAGCCATGGGGATCGGCATGGAAGTTGGGTGGAGGCTACCAAAAGAGCTAAAGAATCACAACAGTTTGTATCATCTCAAAACAGAAAACCCTCCTTATCCTTTGCCCTAAAACCGTTGTAACTCACACCGCTCCACTAAAGATCCAAAATTCGACAGTTGAAATGGCTGAACGCAAACTCAAAGGCCTTGTTATAACCGGGTGATGACGTATTTCCTGCCACAAGTGTAAAAGTTTTTTACATTATCTCCGGTGAGATTTCGAAGAAGATGAAGAAAACTTCCTCTCAGGTTCGAAATAATCAATCCACCGACATAACCCCTCTCCCCGCACTCTCCTCAGAACCTGGCCATTTCCCTCAATGCTCTCTTTATCGGGTTTCTTCTCCGCTCCCCAAACCTCAAGCTAATCGGTTACATCAAGTATCATAAGGTCATCATTCTGGCTGATAATGGCATCACCCATAATTTTATTCATCGGCCAAGATTGCCCAAGAAACCGCTACTGGCACATCCATGTTGTCAATAATTTCCAAATCATGATGGGCTGTGGTGGTTCCATGAAATGTGGAGGTATGCCAGAAAATGTGTATGCCTCCAAATTGGTGACTACCACCGAATCCTATATGTTTCTATCAACATGGAGGTTGGTGACATTGTGTTGGGTGCAGACTGCTATGACTTTGGGTCCATTCTCATGGATTTTTAAAGACTTAACCATGCAATCTGACCAAGAGGGCCACCAATATAGTTCCAAGGCATCACCACGGCTCACCTGAGATAATTAGTTCCCACCGCATGGAAAAGCTGCCTCGCAAGGGTCATTCTAGTGTTATCGCTCAACTCCATGCCATAAAATAAACAATCTCTGCATCACATCTCCAAGCCATCATTTCTAAACAACAATTGATTTTTTCCACTCCCCAAGGAATTCCTCCTTCTCGTGGTGTTCTTTATCATTCCATTCCCCTTGTAACATGAAGCCTTCCTAAGAATATTTTTCTGTTTCGTCACCCCTTTTCCCCAAAATGAAATTGAGAAATGGTCCAGAAACTCCCACGCAAAGTATCCCCCACGAGCCCCTACCGTCCCCCGTGGCCATGGTCCCGAAGAAAGAAGGTTCTCTATGCATCGTGTCCTGACTTCCGTGTCTTCAACAAACTTTACCATCAAAGTCAAATTCCCCATTCCCCGCTATTGATGACCTCTCGGATGAATTGAGTGGCACCCACTTTTTTACTAAACTTGATCTCCGCTCGCTACCACCGACACGTGATGAAAGATGCGCATTATTCCCAAGACCGCCTTTTAGAACTCATGAGGGCTACCAGAGTTTTTTGTCACGCCCTTTGGCTTGTAATGCTCCTTCCACCTTCCAAAGTTCATGAATCATGTCTTCCACCGGCTTTCTCCCGCCCATTTTGTCTTAGTTTTATTTGATGATATCCTCATCTATAGGAAAAACCTCGACGTAATTCATCTTGCTTCATGGATCGAAAGTTCTCCACTTTCTCAACATCAACTCTTTCTGAAACAGTTTAAATGTACCTTTGGTCATTATGAAGTAGAATACCTTGGCCACATTGTCAGTAAGGATGGTGTAAGAGTAGATCAAAATAAATTTGTGGCTATGCAATATTGGCCTCACCCAAAGACACTTAAGAGTCTGCGTGGATTTCTAGGCTTAATGTATTACTACGCGAAGTTTGTTAAGAATTATGGAAGGCTGTGCTGACTCCCTCAATCGCCTCCTAAAAAGAACTCTTCACTTGGACTCCAACAACTAACCAATACTTCCAATATTTGAAAGAAGCTATGTGCACCACTCCAATATTGACCCCACCTGACTTCACCAAGACCTTTATCCTGGAATGTGACACTTCAGGGAAAGTAATTGGCACTGTCCTTATGCAGAGGGTCGACCTTTGGCCTCTACCAGCAACTATCTCAAAGAAATCAAGCAAATCCATCTATGAAAAGAAATGTTGGCTATTCTCCATGCCGGGGATCTCAGGCGCCCCATCTATTGGGGCAACAAGCCTAAAATTAAGACAGACCATCAAAAGCCTCCCAAGTATTTTCCTCGAACAACACATTTCCCTAAAGGAACAACAAAATGGGTGACTAAACTCTTGAGATATCATATCATTTGAGGCAGAAAGGCAAAGATTGTAATGTGGTTGGCGGATGCACTTCCCGGTAAATATGAAGACAAAGGATCCCTTTTTCTCTCTTTCATTGGCACCCGGGATTGGCTCCAAGCCGTCATGTGAATGACTACAAGATCCCAAAGTTCGCAACTGATCCAACAACTACAAAACAAGGCTCATGCTCCCCCAGGGTACCCTTGGTCTACGAGGAACTTCTCGACAAAGCAGTCGCTTTGTATTTAAGTAAACAATCAAAGCTTAAATCCACGGTAATTTTCGAGCTTCATACACCCATAGCGTGGCACTCCTGCCAACAAAACCTATGACTGTGGTCAAACGCCTTTCGATGGTATGAAACATGACATTCATTATTTTGTCGCTGAATGTGAAGTATGTCAATGCAACAAGGAATAAACAATCGTTGGCACACTACAAATCCACCTCTCATCTCCCACCGCTATTTCAGCCGATATCTTCATGGATTTTACATCGGGCTTACCCAAATCGAAATAACCGGCTAATCATGGTGGTTGTTGGACGCCTTTCTCAGCATGCTCATTTCTCGCGTGCTCTTCAACACCCGCTTACAACATCCACTACCAAATCTTCATGGATCGCCCAAGCTTCATGGCATGCCATTCTATTGAGCCGGACGCTAATCTAACTTTCACATAAGCAATTTCAAGAACTGTTCAAGATACAAGGCACCAAATTGTATCTCAACACAACTTATCATCCCTAGATCGATGGCCAAACAAAGCTGTCAACAAGTGTTTGAAACATATTTCGAGGTGTTTTGCCTCAAAAAAAAATCAAGGCTCAAGTGGTTACCCTTCGAATAATGGTGGTACAACACTCATACCCATAACAACTACACGATGACTCCTTTTGAAGCAGTATGGACAAAAGCCACCTTCGCTCTTTCTCATACTTAATGGGTGCCTCAAGGTCCGGTGGTTGGCCTAACACTTACAACTTGAGAGTTTATTCTCCATACCCTCAAAGAGAGAATTTGGTCATGGCACGAATCGCGATGAAGCAACAAGCAGTGACTGGTCGCCCGAACGCCAATTTGCAGGGATCATGTGTTTCTTCTCTCGATCGCACCTTACAAGCAAACTTCCTCAAGGTCGAAAGTACTAGTCGGGTTAGCCTAAAATTTTATAGTCCTTATACCGTGCTAAAGCATGTGGGAAAATTCACCTATCAGTTATCTTTACCAATTCATTCTAATATCCATCATGTTTCTCATGTTTCCTTCTTAAATAAAGTTATTGGAACCAAGTGCCAAAATCAAACCAACCATCCCGAGTTAGACGAAGAAGGATCCATTTGGCTACAACCAAAAGGAGTTTTGGACCAACAGGAGCTGCTCATTTGTGTCAGAGAACCATCAAGAAGTGCTAGTACAGTTGGAAAGATACAACTCCAAATAGACTAATTTAAAATTAACCGACCAT
This sequence comes from Picea sitchensis, assembly GCA_010110895.2. NCBI lineage: Eukaryota > Viridiplantae > Streptophyta > Pinopsida > Pinales > Pinaceae > Picea > Picea sitchensis. The sequence goes on along the minus strand of SNQJ01S0176768.1, from coordinate 10,832 downwards.
CATTCTACAACAATTTCTATTTCAAGCATCCTTGAGGACAAGACTGCTTTTTAAGGGGACATGTTAGGGTCTCAACCTATCATAGGTAGAACAATATATTCGTGATGTAATAAAGGTCAATGTTAATAAGCAAGCCTTCATCAAAATAGAATACAGGGATGTAAGAAGACCTAATAGAAGCTTCCCATTTCTGTAGAAGGATCTTCCTCTAGATGCTTCTTTTAGTATAAATAGGAGCTCTAGGGTATGAGAACCTAGCTTGGATATTATTGTAATAGAGTCACTAACCTGAGGTTGCCCCCTCAAGAGGCCCGTGAACATTGTTTCTCGTGATTCAAAGTGTTATTTTGTTGTTATTCTTATATCATTTCAATGTCATTGTGGTGAATGTTCTCGTTATATTGTCGTTATTTTTCCATTACTAGCATTTTACTTTGAAGTTCTCAAGATATATTTTATATCCGGTATATTACACATACCTTAACAAACTGCTATTCTCAATGATTACTAGAAGTGGCAACCCATCATGTTACTTGTTGGAAAAAAAATTCTATAACTTTGGGGGCATCAATGGTCTTCCTTCAAGCGATGGATATAGCAATTTTGGAGAATTGACACACTCCCCAAAAGATACAATAATGCTTACGTTGATCCATAGGTAAGTACTTGATCATCATCCATTGAATGAAGTCCATTAAAAATGAGTGAGTAAAGGTGAAGTAACTATTTTTGAAGTAACAAAAAGAAAAGCAACAATTGGAGTGGGTTGAGAGGGTGGTTATAGAGTTTGATAGCTTGAGAAAGACCACGATTCCAATTGCAAAGCTTGGACTGCTTGCACAAAGTAAACAGTAAAATTTCCTTGAAACATACACATTCACAAATTTCACCTCAATCTTGATGTTTCTAAATCTATTTATGTGAACTTTCATCCTTACGGCTTGTTACCTCCTAGGTTCTCACTTGGTATAAAAGTCTCATAGCACAAGTTGTGTATTCAAGGCAACTTAGACAAGCTACCCATTGTTACCTTAGTAGCCTTTGCCTTCCTTCTTTAGGACTAGTGTTTAAAAACTCCTAACAGTTGACTCGACTCAATCAACATGTTCAATTTTTCGTTACAAGGGTTTTGACCAAAAACAATGGGAATTCATGGTAATGTTAAATTCTATAAGTAGTATTTTTATCTTTTTCATTCACCTATCTTTCCTTTTCCATTTCATCTTTCCTTATCTAAAAAGGAAAGATAAATAAAATTGTCTTTCCTTATCTAAGTAAGATAAAGAAAATTGGATAAGAAGGAAAGATAAAGGAAATAAGAAGGAAAGATAGAGGGAATGGGATAAGAAGGAAAGATAGAGGAAATGGGATAAGAAGGAAAGATAAAAGGAAATGTCAACTTTTACTTAAATTTTAACATTACTCATTAATTGTTTCAAGATGTTTGAGAGCTTAGTTGCAACCTCATCGAACTTTCATATGGAGAAAGTATAATTTCACAGTCCCATTCAAAATTCAACAGATTCAATGGTTTTCGTGGATTTTAGGATTGCAACATTTTCATTGAATTTCATCACATGAGGGTATGAGATTCACATTTAATCAAGAGCACCAAACCCTTTACGCATCTTGATTTGTGGTATTGATTTTTGAATTCCTCTACTCCTCTATCACGACCTTAGCAAAAATGTACCATTCAATCAAACCAAAAATAATTTATTAGGCACTCTGAATCTTTTTTTCTACCATATTATAAGGTTTTGATTAGGTAGTTTCATCAAAATTGAGAGGTGTTCATTGATGTCCCTAGAGGATCAAATCAGAGGTCAAAGGCTGTGACAAGAGTAAGCAAAGGGTGATACCAATGACCTATTCAATATAAGCAATGGTGTCATTGTTTTTCTTTTAAATTTTCTTGCTCATTTATTCATAATGCTTTCTCTGCTGTTTCAATAATTTTAGAAATCTTTAAAATATATATTTTTTCATTAAAATTTAAATATTTTATGTATTTTTTAGTAAATCGAGCCATTGAAATCAGATCTAGTCAACTGAAGTCCGAAAGGACTCTTGACCGAGTCTGAGTTTTAAAACATTGCTTTAGAATAGATGAACTCTAACCTAGGGGGGAAATCTCTATGGTTAACTAAGCTCAAGATGTTGTAGTTAAAGTGGGAACACAGGAACTTAGAAACATAAATAGTTTTGATATTTTTTAGATTTTGGTGGTGGGTGAATGGGAAGACTAGTGCCTTATTTTGTTTGGGCTATGTGGTCATGCATGCAACTTTAGAGGGTTATTCTTATGAAGGATTAGGAGCCGGTTGAAAGACGAAGATGTGTAACATCAACAACCCTAATTTAGCAACTAAAGATCACAAATTTGAAGGAGGAAAGGGTCTACGAAAAAATCCACTTTCAAGACAACATAAGGGTGGCTTTGCCTAAAGATTCCAACTAATGCAATAACTCTACCAATGTCAAAAGCATAAAGTTTTCTCTCTTTAAGACAAAGGAAACAAAAAAATTAAGGAGTATGATCCGTCACACATAACCTCGTCAAATGTAGCAAGTTTGCTCCTCTACGACCCTTGAGTCAACTTTGGTATCCACAAATCTACAACGTTAGCTACCAATATTGCACCAAGAATAATTTGCCTCACATCCAACAAAGTAGCAAAACCATCCCACAATAGATTGGCGATGAAGCAATATTCCAAAGCTTTAGAGCACTTCCAACTCAAACCTTACAAATGGAGAGATCAAACCTTTATATAGGTTTTAAGCTCCACCGCTTTTACAATAAAATATGAATTGTTTTCTTAGATCCACAATTTACTCAACAAATTCTCTCACACCCTACAAATGGAGAGATCAAACCTTTATATAGGTTTAAGCTCCATCTGCTTTTACAATAAAATATGAATTATTTTTATAGATCCACAATTTACTCAACAAATTCTCTCAAAATAACATAACGAGGTTTAGATCCACTTTCCCAAGGAAAACAAATAAAATAATGATAGCTTCTAATCACCTCTCATGACAAGTCAAACAAAGAATATAATAATAAGAGTGGTTACGTCGAGTGCATCCTCCAAGGTGGATGCCTCCTTCCAAGTCAAAACTTGCCTGAGTGGCATGTGTGGCATCCATGAATGAAGCATTCCATCATAACAATCTCCAATGAATGTGCTAGGTTATAGATCCATGGATTAAGGAGGTATGCCCATCAATTTCTCCAAGGAAGAGTGGATCCAGATATTAAAATACACTTGGCAACTTTGGATCCATGATTTACTCCAAGGGAAAGAATGAAATAATGCATGGATAAAACAAATATTCCAAGTTGGGCACTCCTCATCCTTGGCTAATAAACTCCCTTGAATAACAGATCTCATGAATTAATGTGTAAAGTGGTTATAACCACCAAAATGGATTGTCTTTAAAATTGTGTGCAACTCAAGAGAAGAATTGTAGTTTGGGCAAAGCTCAACCCAACCACAAAGCAGTGCTGGCTAACTTGGGAATACTACACCCAATGTCACCCTCGATGTAGGTCCCACACTTTGGTGACTAGTGTTAGAATATAGATTATGGTGTGCTCATTTTACCATTGATCTATACCTTTGTCATCAACCAAGGTCAAGCCTCCCTCCGAGCACCTTTAACCTTGACTGCACTCTTCCTCTGGAAGAAACCCTAGGTTGCAGGCTTTAAAGCCGCAAACAGGAGTGTTTGCCCAACCCCTGGGCAGATTGCCCACCATGATTCAGCAGCCTGTCCCAGCCGCGAGATGCACCCGGCTTTCAGCCATTCAGTCTGTGCCCGGCCAGCCTAGGTCCTGTCCCAAACCTCCCTGCAACCCAGATTCTGTCCCAGTAGTACCTACTAACTCTGGGAAAAATCGCACTCGAGATGTCATGAAATGAGAACTCAAGGCTCAGATGCAGGTATCCTCCGGGCCAGCTTGTCGGGGTCAGATTTTCTCTTGGAGGCTAATAGCCTAATATAATGATCTCCTTGAGCTAATAAGGCTTCTAGGGTTATTAGCCAACCATTAGGGTTTCTCTTGCTTTCTCGAGTATTCTATTCTGCCGTTACACATGGAGTAAATACCTCCGCAACTACCATATAATATTAACAACCAGGTCACTTAGGGATGTTGGAAATAATGTAACCAAGAAAGAGTATTCTTGACATTATTGATATAAAGATTCATAGATCCCCATTGTGGATTGGATCATGTTGGTTATTGTATTAGACCAACTCTTTTATGGATTGGTCAAAAGACAATTGGTAATAGGCAAAATAAGAAGTCGGCCCCAAATGGGATATTAAAGAAGCCCAAAATATAATAAAGGTGGTTTACCCACCTAGAGTGAGAAGTTGTCCCTGCCAGTGAAAATACACCCTATTTCACACGTGCCAGATTGTATATATAGAGAGGTCAGTGCCTCACTTTGACTCACAACACACTTGTTCATTTCTGAGAGACAAGTTCTGATCTATTACCTACAAAGGAGAGAGAGTGGCTCATATCTTGGAGAGGACTTTTGTTTTAGCACAAGATCTCTTGGCATTGTGGTCATATTTATATTAAGGAAGTTTTATTGGTTTCAGCCCCTGTAGAGTTTCCCTGTGATAAATGTCGCGGTTCAGAATGTGTATTCTCAGTGATCTTGTTCTTGTGCTGCTATTATTCATTGAAATGCAAAGAACCATAATAATGGCATAAACCTTAACATGGTAATGTGAGCTGTCAAGGAAGCATATTTCGCAAGAGAAAACGTCACTGGCAAAGCATTCGATATACTTGAAGTGTTCAACAAGTTCAAGGAATTCAAAGATAGAGAATCTTTCCTCGAAAGAAAGATTAAGATACTCTAAGTTAGATAATGGAGGAGAATATACCTCGCTAAAAGAGTCAGCAAGTACCTCGAAGATGTTGGGATCAAGAGGATCCTCAACAAAACGGTTTAGCCTAACGGAAGAATGTGAACCATATTGGAAGTCGTGAAGACTATGATCCATGGTTAAGATCTTCCTATGTGCTCATGGGCGTAGTTAGCAATGGCAACTGCTTATGTGCGGAACCAATTACCCCATAGCACACTTATACTCAAGACACCGGATTCACCTAAAGAAGCCGAGGTAAGTTATCCTCAAAATAATACTCTTGGTTGCTTACCATATACCTAAAGAAAGAAACAAGTTGGACGCTTCAGGAAAGAAGGGAATATTTGTTGGACAATGTGATGTATCAAATGCCTTCATAATTTATATACCAGATCACCATTACATTGAGATTAGAGGGGATGTGACCTTTGATGAAGATGCAACACTCAGCAAAACCTAAACGATGCCTGAAGAGGTATATGAAGAGAACCTAATCCCCAATATCAATGAGGGAGGTTCCCGGCACACAGAATCCAATAAGTGGAAGTCGTACTCGGGATGTGAGGAACTTCTAGAAGACGATGATATAGTAGAAGTGCAAGAACCCTCAGATGAAGATCTTCCATAAAATAAAGCCAGCTTGGTCCAGAGAGCTTATTCAAGATGGAGAGAAGCATGTTGTTCCCGAAGGAACCACAAGAAAGGTGAAAATACCAAAGCCATCCTCCAATTACACGACTTTGATATGTGACTTCTCCTAGATGAGGAGCCTACCGTCTTTGAAGAAGCCATTCAGAAAGAACAAGGTAGATGCTATGACAGAGGAATACCAATCCATAATGAAGAACGAGTATGGGAAGTAGTTCTGCACCTCAAAGAACAATCGTTAATGTTTATGCCATTATTATAGTTCTTTGCATTTCAATAGATAATAAGAACATAAGAACAACACCGAGAAATACACATTCACAAGAGACAACATTTATCCCTGAAACCTCTAGGGAAGAAAACCCAACAAAATTTCCTAATAGCCAATACAATGCCAAGAGATCTCTATGCTAAAACAGAAAAGTCTTTCCAAGATATGCCACTCTCTCTCCTTTGCTCTGTGAATATAAGAAATTGTCTCTCAACCCAGCAAGTGAGTTATGTTCAAAATGAGACTAGCCTTATTTATACAAGTTCGCATGAAGTGCTCCTCACCGGTAGGGTCGACTAACTGGTGGGTAAACCCACCTTTATTATATTTTGGGTTCTTAATAACCGTTGGGGTTGACTTCTTATTCGCCTATTACAATTGTCTTTTGAATCAATCCGCGAAAAGGGATTTGGTCCTATTACACATCACATGATCAATCCACAATGGAGAATGATCCAATGAATAATATAATAATACAAGAATACTCTTTGGTGCTACATTATATTTCAACAATTCCCCTAACAACAAGAAGGGTATTCTAAAGCAAAGATCAAGCGAGAGAGAGATGACAACATCATCAACAACATCGTATTGAGGAAACATCATCAATATCATCTTACCGGCGGATCTATAAATCATCATAAGTTTTCTTCATCGGCAACATCATCATTCTCAAAGAATGCCATCATCATCTGCGACGATCAATATGTGTTTTATAAAATGATACCTCATCACAACACTAGGTCGGCACATCACAAGATTAGATCGCTCTTATGTCATGTTCGCAGCCGGTAGCTCGCTGCAAATCACATCTTTCTTTTACGCCTAACAACTAGTCGTTAAGGTATACATCATCATCTTGTTTTATGTAACACTAGGTCGGGCAAGGAACACATCAAGGAATAAACACATCATCTAAGCTTTATGTCTAACAACTAGGTCATAAGCAAGGAAGACATCAAGGAACACAACAAGGAACACATCATCTTTCTTTATGCTCCAACAACTAGGTCAGAAGCACAGAATCATCTTGCTTTACATCTTAACAACGAGGTCAGAAGCAAAAAAACACACAACGTCTTGCTTTTTACGCTCTAATATCGTAGGTCGGGCAAGGAACACATCATCATCTTTTTTTTTACGTCTAACAGCGAGGTCGGCAAGGAATCATCTTGCTTTCACGCCTAACAATCCAGGTCGTAAGCAAGGAACACACATATCATCTTACTTTACATCTAACAAAAAGGTCAAAAGCAAGGAACACAAAACGTCACACTTTACGTCTAACAACAAGGACAAAAGCAAGGAACACACAACACCATTCTTTACGTCTAACAACGAATTCAAAAGCAAGGAACACACATATAATCTTGCTTTACATCTAACAGCAGGTCAAAAGCAAGGAATCATATATACTCCCCTTTCAGGGAGGGTCCTTCGACTATACCAAGCTTATCTCGAAAAGTGTTCAAACTTTACACCGCAGATAGAGGCTTCATCAACACATCATGATCTCGAAAATAGAAGGGTCGACTTGTTATGCTATGCGTTCTACTTCATAAAAATAAATCTTATTCCGTTTCATGTGTTAAAATATGCAAGATAAATTATGTGTTAAATTCATTATTCTTTTAAATGGTTAAGGTAGAGGTCTTGATTAAATATGTTGTTTTCGTTTAAAGGCACAACAAAATAATTCTTGCAGCAAATAAAACCATCAAACTCACATCAATAACAACATGATAGAGTTCACCCCTCTCCTGCTACATCTCCTTGAGCTTCCATCAATGGACTTGGCTCTTTGTGATTAATTTGTCAAAAGTTCTTTACAAGCTACTGCTCAACCCAATGAAATTTTGACCGTACTAACATTGGGATCAAAATACATAAACCCCCCAAAAATGACTAATAAACTTTGAAAACGGATCATGGATCATCAGGGCATGACCTCTTCTACGTGGTCTTTTAAGCTTCCCCTCGAGCTATCCGCGGCAAAACACCGGTAAAGTCCTCAAAGCCTCTAAAACCTGTCCCAATGTGTTCGTGAAAGCATAACAATTAGCCAAAAATGACTATTCACTCACAAACAAACTTTGACTCACCAAAACATGTCCTCAATCAATGAGGGCTTCAAGCTCCCTGAGCTCTATGAAACTTCAATGTTGAAAACTCTGCTAAAAGAAGTCTTCAAATGGCTGTGAAAAATGCGACAATGGATCCATCACATCCAAAACCCTATCGGGTTTCTTTTACGACACTCATTCGCCAAAAAGGAAGAAGATAGCCTCCCGCCATTCTCTTTCCTTCAAGTTGTCGCCTCACCAAACACACCTCTTTGTACTGCTGAACCCGTAACGACGCCCAAAACGCTGCAAGGTTAAAACCCAACACACGCATAACCTAAAAACGGTCCAAACTCGGTGACTAGGCGCCCAAATTTCAACTGCCAAGGTCGTGTTCATGTGGGTAAGCACCTGAAACCATGGGCTAATCGTTGGTTACAAAGCAAACTTAACCCCCACGCCAAAGTTAAGGTCATATGGTTATACATACCATCACATATATTTCCTCGGTCATGGTCACATGGCGTAACACAAAGGACCAAGGGTTATATTTAAAAACCCCCGCGTGCGCCATTTAACAAAAAGTATGGTTGTATGCGTATTATAATAGGGGATCGGTCAGTTAAGTCTCCCCAAAATTTCGGACCCCCGTGTCACCACAAAGTAGTTTAAATTTAAATACATTGTATAACATATAGATTACAAGTAACACCGTGTGGTTAGCAGTAGCTCAATTTACCAGCGAGCTGGGGTAGAGGTCCGGTTCGAATTCTTACCAATTCTACAATTTTAAACAACCAATATTAATACCGGTGCCACGCGGTTCTTCATGACTGGGCCATGCGTGGCACCATACCATTGACAAAAAAATGATGCTAATGGGTTGCAGCCTCTAATTCTCAATTACTATTATCCGCCAATAAAAATGGCCACGCCATCACATGCCATTATAGCCGCATCGGTCACTACCGCCACGCTACCAGACGGACGGCACAATCAACGCCCCTTTTTTCCTCGTTGACTATTCAACAAAACGCACATTCTCGCCTTCGGTCAGTCCGTTTGAGACAAAATGAGTTGGCAAGTAGGTTCGTGATGACGAGGGCTACACACCCGTTTGCTTTGAGGCAATTCCGAGAACGTTGATTTTTGAGCTATATTTTGACCCCTAGTCCAGATTATGATCACAATCTTCCCACCTAAAGCGATTTTGGACCCACAAAGCTATGATTATCCGTCTGAAGCTCAATACTCTTCGCTTTCGCTATATCAACTCATTCTGTTTCTGAAAGTCTTTGATAATCACCGATACTTTGACATGCCTTTGCACCGCAACCGGACTATGTCCTCAACCACCGTTTCTATGGTTTACCACCATCGTTTCTCTTTGTTCTTTGGAAGACTGTCAACCTTCCCACCGAGAATCAAGTCCCTTCCTCTTGTGAACTCTTTGACGCCAACACAATCAGCTCTCCAATGGTCGCGAAAAACTTTCCCGCGACATCTTGTCACAAGCTAAGAAACCATCAATCTTGAAAACAAGTTTATACAAGACTCAAAATGATGCTAACAAAGTCTTTTGCTCTTCAAGAAAACTGTCGTATCTTGTACTTCATCAAAGTACACAGGCCGCATCTTGGCGTACTCAAAATCAACTTACAACCTAACAAACACCATCGACTAAAACATAAGTCAAAAACATGATCGACATAACATAGTCGCCAAGACAACATCGACAAAAGTATTAAACTCATTTGGAACATATCAACCTTCCCACCGACAAGCTCATTACAAGTCGACATACATGATACACAATCATGTTACAATCATGAATCATTCATGATGAACCATCACCAGGTTCACTGCTTACACATACATAAAAACAAATGCATGTGCATGACTCTTCAACTCTCCTTCCAGTACAAACATAATTACATAAACCCAAAACATGTGGATACATAAGAGCTGAATATGAAAAAGATATATGGCTGTAGCAAGTGAACATCATATCCATCTTTTACATCCTCCTGGCGAAGTTGTGCAACAACAAAAATGCCTTCAAACGAATTGCATTCACATGCAAATTTGCATCATACAAATTATGATAAACTGTTGCAACTTGTCATACTCTCAACATAAATGCACACATAAGCTGAAAAGTGCATTTACAACAGAAAATGCAAGCCTTACTTGCTCAAGAAATCCAACGATTTCTTACCAAGCCAACTCAACGGTGACTTTTTCTGCTGAAAATCGTCCTCTTGTGAATCATCTTGACTCACATCAATGATGGAATCTCCTCTTCCATTCTTGCCAATCTCTTTATCCATCTGCTTCTTATGCTGTGTATGAGTGGTTGGATGCAATGTCCAACATTGGTAAATGAGATGACCCCGCTTCTGACAATGAGTGCAAATCTTTTGCATCCTCTTTTCACGTTGTCTTTGTTTGTAAAGTTTCCTGAAAGCGGTTAATCTTTTCCAACATTTTAAAATATGATGGTTATATAAACCACAATATGTACATGGACTTTTTCTTCCATTTTTACATACAAATTTATCATGCTTAACATAATCAAAAGCAACTGAATGATAAACATAATTATACCTTGAACATTCACCTTTATCGCCTCTTTGAGGAGGTGAATCTGAAGAGTTACAAGCTCTCATTTGAAGACCAACAATAGTGTTCTTGTCCTCATCACTGTCACAACTCTTTCGTTTCACACATTTGCATTCATCTTGAACACAAGCCTTGCATGCTGGAAGGATTGAACTTTCACCTTTATAGCCTTCTTGAGGAGGTGAACTCGAAACAAATTTTGTTCTTGGAACTTTTTCCCTTGTCTCCTCGACTTTGGAATTTGCTCCATCTCTTTGTTCATATCCAAGACCACAATAGTTGGGTCTCTCTTCAACAACAATAGGCTCAACAATGCCTTGTGCATGCTT
>SNQJ01S0176767.1:0-19909 GCA_010110895.2 Picea sitchensis | reverse complement strand
TGATTAGTTCGAACCTCCATGGGGCTGAAGAGCCCACCAGATGGATGCTGAGACCCCAGCAAGGGGCAGAGATAGGACAGAGGGGTTTGCACCGGAGAAGAGGAGGACGTTCCACAGAGGAACCTTGGCAGAGCCTTACTTAGGGGGGTTGTGCCCTCTCCACTAGAACGTTGGCCTTGGAAGGCCCATGACGTCACCCAGGATGCCCATGACGTCATCCAACATTGTGGACGTTTTGGGGAGGCAGTTATGGCATGTGTGGTAGCTTGGAGAGGCCCAAGGAGGGCTAACATTTTTCTCCAGGAGGCCAATGCTGCCTTAAAAAGGGCTAATGTCACCCTAGAAAGGGCATGACGTCTTACTTTTGCTTGATTAGGGTTTAATTTATGACATTTAATGTAAAAGCAATATTATTTGGTATTTTGGCCTTGTTGGCCTTTTGGTAACCTAAATTTTACTAAGGTCACTTGGTATTGTATAAGTAGAGAGCTAAAACTCTCATTTGGATCATCATCTTTCACTCACATTTAGTGAGGTCTGAAATTTGCACCCTCCTTTAGGGTTTTTGGTTGAAATTGATGCGCACTTGTTGAAGGAGTCTCTTTCTTGGCTATTTTGGCATTTTTTCTTGGTGGAAGGTTTACAACTAGGGTTTGGCTATATGAATGCTTGGTGGATGTAAGTAAATTTCTGCAAACACTTCTTTATTGAATGTTTATGGTATTGTTTACTTGCATTTTGTTATTATAATTTGCTAGATTAAACCCTAGCGGACAATCCCATGTTGGTCTCCTTGTTTCATGTCCCTACTAAGTTAAGCTAAAAGCCATTTTGATTTGCTAAAGTTAGATAGAGCCTTGCCATAGCAACACTCTACTTCTACTCTTCTAGCCTAGCCGTTTTATTCTTGTCATTGAGCCAAAGGAGGAAAACACACTAAGGCCTAGGGTTTCTACACCTCAGTGAGTTGTTTTCCCTTAGGGTTTGATTGATGAAGCCTTGCCTTAGAAACACTTCATCATTAAACTCTCTTGTCCTTAGCCATAACATTTATTACTCAAGCTAGCAGTTTTAAATTACCTTTTGAGTTAGAGAAGGAGGAAGACGCACTAAGGCCTAGGTCTACTACACCTTAGTGAGCTGTCTCCCCTAGGGTTTGATTGTTGAGGCCTTGCCTTAGCAACACTTCAACATTAAACCTTCTTGTCTCTAGCCTTATCACTATCATTTCCGCCCTTCAACATTTGCAACTATTTTGACTCCATTTTGCCCTAATAACGCATTGATCTAAGACTTCTTGTGTTGAGTACCTTGATCACACACAACTTCTAAATATTCTTGAACAATCATTAACTACTTCTAACCCTAGCTTAGACTAACATTCACTAACCTTATTGCTGCTATTATCTACTTGTGTTATACTTATACCTTGCAGCATTTATTTATCTTTAAAGCGATTGAGTGATTGGCTGAAGCGTTGCTTCTAATGTTGGTATTGTTACATCGATGATAAATTGCCATTGCACATTGTGAAGTTTCTTCTTTAGCATTTATTGTGAAGTGATATATATTATAATCATTGCTATTGTACATCGTTGACTTGCTTCATCAATATTGCTTTTCAATTGCTTTATATCAGAAGTCCTTGATTATATGAAGTACTAACCAAGCAAGTGACCTTGCACATGTATAGTTTCCTTGTTGCTTTGTCTCGGGCAGGTACACTTTTGGTTACTATTTCTGGTTATCCTTACTCTTATTGGTTGATTAGCCGGACTTTCTGATCGGTGGTGACTTGTGAGGGGGGAAACTTATCCTTAGATTTAAACCTTTGCCTTCTCAAAACCCCAGGTCATCGGGGACGTCTCCTCTGGGCCTACCACCCTAAACAGAAAGAGCTATCCCATTGAGGGGACAGTGGTGGTATAGTCTCAATTTTGCCAGTTTGCCTTTATTCCATCTATCTTTTACCATAACTACAAACTGTGCGATAACATTTTAGCGCCGTTGCCGGGGAATACTAAGTCAATTCTTCTCAAAGACGACACTTTTCGGTAAGCCTTTCCTCAAGAGCCTTTATCTTACAAGCTTACCCGGCAACTCCACTAAGGGTGATTCCCTTATGTCTTTTGATAATTTCAAGAAAATTATCTGGCGACTCCACAAATGACAACCCGTAGTGGGTGTCAGTACATACCTCCTTCTACTGTGGTCTCTACTACCTCTACAAATCCTGTTACCTCTTTCGGTTCTCCCAAATGGTCTCACAAAGAACTCTTTGGCTCTTTAGACTTAGCTAACACCCAAGGGGGGTTACATGACCTACCAAATAAGGTTGACTCCTGGATACCAAGGTTTTTAAGAAAAAAGGGATCATGTGGTAACTCTCATTGGACCAATTTTTGTGAAGGGTTTCAGTTTCACCAATCCGGACATGAACACCCTGATGTATTTACAAGGCTCTTTGCGAGCTCACTCACCGGAAGTGCCTGAGACTAGATTAATAGTCTCCCGAAAGGGAGCATCAAAACCCCTGAAGATCTTGAACAAACTTTTAAGAACAGTTGGTGTGAAAAGGAAAGCATGGATTCCCTTTACTCTCAATTTCTGGAAGCTTGCAAACAAACAGACGAAGGCGTTARGGAATTCAATGATAGGTTCAATACTCTCATTAACAAACTTGAGCCCAATTTCCTCCCCAAGAGCATTATTCTCCAACGTTACCTTAACTCTTTTGAATGAACTTTACAACTCACCCTCAAGAATCGTTTTCCTGCAAACYTAGAAGWAGCTCAAGATGCTTCCTGTCAGATTGAAGAGAATCTTAAGTTTAGCAGCATCACCCATCAGGTCAACCTTTTGAACAATGATGACATCTGGGAAATAAATAAGGAAATCATGGGAGGATCGGAGCATGACCTTCAGGAGATTCTAGAGTTAGAAAACAATTCTTTGTTTGAGAAAACAATGCTTTCTCAAACATGAAAGATGCCTTAAATTTTTCAAGACAACATGAACCATCCGAGGGTTTAAGTATGGCTACTCGTGAGAAACCTAATTTTGTAGATTCCATATTCACCTTGATCATGCCAAGTCAAACCCAAGAAAATCAAGACTTGAGTGAGCCTGGGTTTGAATACTTTGGCCAAACAAGTGAGGAATCAAGGGTGAAGATTGAAGAGCCCCAGGTGTATATCTCCCAAGAACCTTGACATACTCCTCAAGTACCCGAGGGGTCTACATAGTCATTTACGGAAGCAAGTGATGCCCTTTAAACATAAATAGTTGATGAGGCATGTGTGCAAGCACAATACCTAGACAATATAGGCAATAAGAAAGGACAACCAAGTGGTTACAAACAGAAAGACCACCAAGATGCTTTTAAGGAGGGGAAGAAGAAGTGGAATGGAAAGAGAAAGAAGACAACAACCATTGCACATCAATGCAAGGATCCAAACAACCACTGCAACAATTGTAATATCGATGGTCACACCTTAGATAAGTGTTGGAAGCTACATCCACAACTGAATCCAAAGAACCATAAGAAGGATACCAAGAAGAAGAACCTGCTAATGATGGATTCAGGCAACTAGGTAGTAGATAAGATAAGATAAAATAAATGTATTAATGTTCAACAAATGACCACTGAAGTAGGTCAATGGGACTGTTAGGTACAATGATGTCTATACAAAGCGGATAATTTTTGAAACCTAATGAGCTTGGCATTATCTGTAAGCAGGGAAAAAGGAAACTCTTATTGTATAGGGAAGCCAATCTCAATAGAGGGCATCAACAGCGTTGCAACTCTGATGATGCCATTGATGCTGTAAACTGTAAAGTTAGACTTCTTCCTGAAGCAATATTTTTTGTTTTCTGCTCTGAATTATGCAGGAGAATATAGAGATACCATTTAGAAACAACAATGCTACTGCACAAGTAGATGCACTAAATTTTGTTTCAGTGTTCCAATTTGCTTGTTTTTTCCTTTTTGCTAGTGAAATACCCTTTGTTTAGACTCTGAACTCTATATTGTGTACAATGGGTACAACAGTTGCAGAAATGCAGTCCTTTTTTTGATTTATCACCTAGGATTCAAGCTTGGATTGTCACAGTGGTAAGTGCCCCCACTTACCAAGTTACCACTACACCACAGCCTGACAGGTGGGCATTCTTGATGCAGCATCAGAGTTGGAACTCTAATGATGCCAATGGTGCTTTAAACTGAAAAGTTAGACCTGTAGCTGAAGCTATATTTTATATTTGTTTATCTGAATTATTCAAGAGAATATTGATTCTTGAAAGATGATTTAGTAACAACAATGGCACTTCACCAAATTCTTAGCTCTTCCTATATTAAATCTGGCTCTTGCACACAAATTCCAGCAGGATGCTTGGTTATGGTATTTTAAAGAGATCCTTGTTTACTTAGAAGAGAGTAAAGATGTGATTGTAATAGTCTAATTGTACCAGGCTTGAGATGTACTACTACATAGCATAGCTGGTAATCTGTCTATTATTTCAGGCGTAACACATGAATTGTTAGTAGAGCTCATCAGATGGAATTTTTGTAATATTAGCATTCAATCTGTTTTCCTTTTGTCAAGCTCGTTTTTAGCCTAACTTCTTCGTGTTCTAGCTTCATTTATCTACTGCAAGTTGTATGCCTGCCAATATTTTTACTCAGAAGAGAGTAGAAAGATGTGATTGTAATAGTCTAATTGTACCAGGCTTCAGATGTACATAGATCTGGAAATCTGTCTATTGTTGCAGGCATAACACATGAATTGTTAGTAGAGCTCATCAGATGGAAATTTTTTAGTATTAGCATTCAATCTGTTTTCTTTTGGTCAAGCTCGTTTTTATCCTAACTTTGTGTTCTAGCTTCATTTATCTACTGCAAGTTGTATGCATTGCCAATATGTCATAAATATAATTGTAGTGACTGCAGTGGAAAGAAACACGTGATTTGTAAATGCCATTCAGATTACACTACAAGAAACTTATGTTAAATTGAAATTTATTGTAAGACATGCTCATTCATTATGTAGTCGTTTGACAGAGTAAGTAAAAACTAATAGATATTAGACATGTATTTTCATGACTCGTTTTTTCAACTGTGTTTAGTTTTAACCTACTCAATCAATTGAATACATAATTGTATTTTAATGATTTGAAGTATGCTTATTTGCCTTGGGAATATGATGCGCTGCTGTTTCTTGAACTCTTGAATACTATTTTTTCTTTCAGAGATATCTGCAGCAACATGATGAAGTGGAGCTGTCGGCTTTGGGAATGGGTACATGAGAGTTTCTACATTCTTATGAAATCTCAATGGAATGAATACTTTTTGTCCATTTATTAATTTATTAAAGTTTGCTTTGGTTTTAGTATCTGTATGTGTGGCTTAAAGCCTAATTTGATAGGAACTTCATTCCTCTCTTTCTACACCATTAATATTATAGATAATTGTTTGCTTGTGTTTATGACAAGAATATTTCTGCTACCAATTGACCTTCATTAGTTTCTGCTACCCATTAGCCTTCATTAGTGTCACATCTTTTAAGTTAAGTGGGGGAATCTCTTCAGCAGTAAAGTGCTTAATGTTACATTCCATTCTTATATCAGGTCCGTGTTGTATTGTTGGAGGACTGATAATTTTCTTAAACGACTTCTGTGTTGCATCATTGGAGGAACTCTGATGGGTAGCATTTTCATTCTTCTAAGTCTACTTATTTTGCATAGCTAATAATCCTCTAAGCTTTTATATTTTGAAGTCTTCGAAGGATATTCTAAGCCTCACTGTTTTGCACCATTCTGCATGTAAGAGGGCTTCAGCTTATTCTGTCAACAGAGGGTTGATATACAAACGGTGAACCTTGCAATTGTCTTCCCACTAGGTTGATTTTGGTTCAGGGTTTTAAATTTTAATATATGAGCTTATCTAATAGACAGCTGTGGTTTAACACCGTGACTTGTCGGCCTCAAATATTTACTCAATGAATGAACTGATTTTATATTCTGTACTCACACTTAAAATTCTATACATAAATATTATGCAAATTTAAGAACATAAAGTATCGGGTGCCAAACAACAGGAGTTTAATAATCTGAGTTTGATTACACGCTGGAATTTCAAAATTCATGTGTACAGACTGTTATCATGCAGTTTGTAGATGCAAGAAAGACTAAAGAATAGTAGGTCAAACTGGCGAAGTGAGACCTTCCCCCACCCAATGTCACCACAATGGGGGAGGCTCTTTATATTTAGGGAGGCTAGGCCAGGCGTTCCGATAACACAGGGTTTTGAAAGGGACAAGGCTAATAGTACAAAGACAAATTTCCCCTCTGGATTACCGCCAATCAGATAGTCCGGCCAAAGGCCATTTTGAAGTAACCCCCAAAGAAAATGCTATCTGCCTGGAACAAGACAACAGCAAGAAAGATATATATGCAATCTATGTTCAATGGGGTTAGTACCTCATATAATAGATGACTATATCTATATTCAATGTAAGCAATTTGTGTTGATAAAGTAATTATTGAAGAAATCAATGTTTGCAAAATGGAAATGATAAATGTCTTGTCAATAAATACTGGAGCGATATAGCATTCAATGTAACAAATCAACACTCAATCCAATAAATGCTCTTAACTACCAATTCAATTTACTTATAAAATAAGACGTTGTTGCATCAAAGATTAAATAACCAAAGAAGGTGATGTCGACATCTAGGGTTAGTGAGTTAGGGTTGAACTGTAGTTAGGGTTTAGGTTCAAAGAGGTTTGAAGTGTTTGGATCAATTCTAGCCTTCAATCTTTGGAGGTCCTAGATGGTGCCTTGCAGGGTTAATGTTATGAACATAAAATATACATAAATAGATATTCTAACATAATTATAGTTAATAAAATAATAATTATTAATAATGAAAGGTCATGTCTCAAAAGGACATTGTGAGTAAAGGAGCACCCTATGGCATTGGAGTATATAATGACCCTCATTCTCAATTAATAATCATCATATTATATTATATATCTTATTATTCATTACATATATATTTGTCCATATGGATTTGGTTACTATGTTCCAGATATTACAGGATTAATCATATTAATGAACTTTGTTAGATCTCTAGGCTAATTATCGAAACAAGGATTCTGATCCATTATACAATACCTCAAATATTTTCGGAATTTTAAATTCTTGGTCTTTGACCAAGGTTAAGCCATTGGCCATCTGGGCTTATGTACACAAAAAAAAAAATCGGAGTTTCTCTAATTTAGGCAGGCATTAGCCCACAGAAATCAAATTACAGAGTTTCTCCTTGGAGAGATCACTTGACCTGCTTCCTTGGCCGAAGATCCTGTATAAATTGAGTTGGAAATTAGGATCATTATTTACCAATTTAGAGAGAAAGAATATAGCAATTCATTGCTAATATTTTTTAAGCATATAACAAAGTCACATAATTATTTAAAAAAACAAATTGAAGAAAAAAAATAAAAATAAAAAAATAAATAAAATAAAAAATAAAAAAAATATAAAGTCACTATATCTGCCTTTATTGTTTCCCCTACTCAGGTGCCTCATGGTGTTCCCAAACCCTTTCAGTAGCCTTCCATAAAACCCTCCTTGCCCCTACTCCCCATCCCTGAACTCCCACTCCGAGACACCCACAACCCCTTGCCCACCTTTGATCCCCATGCTTTGCCCTTGGACCTCCCGGATCCCACCCATTGTAAACCCCCTTTCCTCCGGTTCCTTCTCCTATTCCCATTCCCCCTTCCTCAGTATTCCCTATCCCCTCGCCTCCTTAAACCAGTGGCCCTTTTTCCCAGTAACCTCCCACCATCTGTGTCCATCCCTTTCGCCCCTTCTCCTCCCACTTCTTTGTTCTATCCCTTCGCTCCACTCCCATCCCGTCCATTCAAGTAAACCTCCCACACCACCCAGTCCATTCAGTGACCTCCCAAGCTGTGACTTAGTCACAAGCCGATCCTGTCCCAATCATTGACTCTGTCACAACCCAACTGTCGACCATTCAGGACCACCATAAGTCCTTGTTTCCCCAATGCATAAATCATCATAGCGTGGCTTTTCAATGGGTAAATGCGATTTCATAAAGCCCCCTCAAAATTAATTTATAAATCATTAAATTTTTTTAAAGGGTTAATCATATAAGTTATTATTAAAATCTTTAACTTTAATATTAACCTTATATTAAAATTCTAATTATTTGAAACTTTTAAAGTTCAATTAAAGTAAAAGGCCAAAACCAAAAATTATTCCTTAACTAAAGTTTTAAGTTGAGAAAAGAGATTAAAGTATAAAAAGGCCAAGCCAAAAAATTATTCCTTAACTAAAGTTTTAAGTTGAGAAAAGAGATAGGTCATTTTCCAAGCTCATTAAAAGTTCCTATGATTTAAAGGTATAAAAAAATAAAAGAATTATTAGATAATATTTAAAAGTACAAGGGAAATTAGAGGAAAATATCTATCAAGTCCAATTCAATTTATAAAAGGACAATTCAAAATGGAAGGAGGAAGATTTTCTCAGACTTATAAAAAAATATGCGGATCCATTGTTAAAAGTTAAGGGGATTATTCAAGGAAGGAATATCAACATTGTTATTTGCTCGACCGCTAGGAAAAATCACATGAATGTTGACCTGGCAAGCCAATTAATGGTTTTAGAACCAAATATAATTAAAAATGACAAGTGTTTTCGTTAGAAATATGTAATTAAGAACCTACAACTATCTGTTGATAAATTACAAATTATTCAGTCAATTCAATGTGGTATCAATGTCTCAAAACAGTGTTGATATAATTCTAGGATCAACTTGGGTAGATACATTAGGTACTTTATGTTCAACACAAAGAGAGTTTTTAACATTTTCTTATAAGAAGAAGAAATTCACATTCTGAGTGGCTACAATGAAGTCAATTTGGAAGCTCCCATCATCAGGAAGACTTGAAGGACATGTCGGAAGTGCTCCTTCAGTGGGAATACTTGAGGAAGTCAATCTGAAGTTGCAAGATGGAAACCAAGAAGAGATGTGACAAAATCATGGATTGAAAAAGTGAAGAGATTTCTGCATACAGAAATCATAATCAAACTACTTACCAAGATCACAGAAGTCAAAGGAGAAGAAGCGGTGTTTCCAAAATTTGAACAAGAAAATGAAGGTCTCAAGAGAAATTAATCAAAAAAGAGAAAGAAAGCTCATGCCTAAGAAACCTTAATCAAAAGTTATTAGAACAAATTAAACTCTTAAAGGGCGAAAGAAAGGAGAATCTAGAATCGAAAATAAAGATGACAAGTCGGAAAATAAGGGAGAACTTTGATTAGGCGACATGATCAAGATTTATTAACTCGGGTTAAAAAACTCAAGCACGATAAAAAATCTTTACAAGAAGACCTATCTCGCAAAACATCATTAATCGACAAAACAATGGCTAATCAATTGAGAATTTGTCAGACACTCAAATCTAAATGATGAAAAAGGAACCAATAAAAAGTCAAATAATGGTCATATTCAAAGAATGATTACGTGGACAGACCACTACAAACATCAAAAGAATATGATTCAAAGGAAAAATCACAAGAGATTAGGATGCCTTATCATCATCCAAATCACAAGAGTCATAATGACTCTTGTGATTTGGAGAAGAGGAAAATAAACAATATTCTTCTTACAACAAATAAAATACCACTGCCGAAAAGAAGCGTGACAAAATCAACAACTTGGAACAAACAATCATCAAACAATTCCAATGAAAATAGATTTAATGGATCCTCCCAAAAGATCGACATATTGAGTTTAGAATTCAAAGGTTATATCATCATGTTTCGTCGAAGGTCGCAATTACAAGCACAGAAGATTTGAGAGACATCGTGTGCGAACAAAAGTTCAAAGGGAAGCCTTCCATTGATTATGCTTTGAGGACAAAGCATTTTTAAAGAGGAAAGTGGATAATTATGAACATAAAATGTACATAAATAGATATTCATAACATAATTATAGTTAATAAATAATAATTATTAATAATGAAAGGTCATGTCTCAAGGACATGACTATTAGTAAAGTGCACCTAGCGTGGGTGTATATAAGCAAGCCCTCATTCTCAATTGCTAATCATCTCATATTATATTATATATCTTATTATTCATTACATATATTTGTCCCATGGATTTGGTTGCCTGTTCAGTTATTACGGGATTAATCTTGTGTGGCCGAACTGTTCGTCTCGTTAATGGAATCATAGGTGAAGAACACAAAAGTTTGAAGGAGATGAGATTTTAAAGGACAAGAGGATGGATTTTGAAGTGTTGCTAAGGCTCCAAAATCAAAACCAGGAGAGGCTCGCTCGATTGTTGCTAAAGCAGGCCTGGTGCTCTCTCTCCTTCCCGGCAAACAACCAGCTCAATGAAAACCAGGGAGTAGAGACAAGAGGGTTTAAGAGGGAGAGTGTTGCTAAAGGCAATGCTCTTTCATCAAACCCTAAAAGAAAGCGACCCTAGGTGTAGATAACCTAGGCTTGGGGCCGATCCTCTTCCTTTTGAATTCAAAATGGTATGGCTAGCTAAGGGGAAGAAGAAAAATGAGTGCTATGGCTAGGCTCTCTTCTTCTTCTTCAATGGCTAAGTATTTCTCGAGGGGACATGAGACAACGACTACTTGTGTGTTTGTCCCCTAGAGTTTTGATCTAGCAATATTTATAAATAAATGCAAAGTAAATTACAACCATTCAATCAAGATTTTTTTCTGAAAAATACTTACAAATCATCAAAGAAATAATCTAGCCTGGAAACCCTAGTTGTAACACCTTCCTTCCGAAACACCATAGAATGCCAAAATCTCTTCCCTTCAACAAGTGAGCCTTCCTCAAATCAACCAATAGCCCAAATGAGCAATTTCAGACCTCACAAGTGGTGAAGGTGAAGATATTGATAAAATGAGAGTCAAAACCCTCAATATACTAGTGTATCAATGACCTAATTTAACTTTTAGGTCATAAAAGTTAAATTTTACGACAAGGCCAAAATACCAAAATATCTTGCTACATTAAATGTTCATTTTAAAAGCCTAACTGAGAAAAAGTAAGACACCAAGCCCCAATGAGGGAAACGTTAACTCCTTTTAGGGCAAATGCAGCAATAAAGAGCAAAGCGTTAGCCCTCTTTGGGCCTCTCTATCATGCCACACGTGCTAACTGCCTTGTTAAACTGCCACACGCTCAAGATGGCGTCATGAGCCCATAGGTGGCGATCTGGGTAATCCAAAGGCAAGCGTTTTCCCTTGGAGTGGGTCAAATCCCCTAGAGTGAGGCTACCTTTAAAGTGCCTATGATGGGGCGATCCTCTTCTTCTTAGTACAGAAACCACGATCAACCGAATCTGTCTGCACTTACGATTGGTCCTCAACATCCATCTGTTGGGCTCTCATCCCCATGGAGAGTCAGGCCAGTCATCTCTCCCGTGCTTATAAGTCCAAATGGTACTTTGTCAATTCAGGGACAGTCTACACATCCAAAAACTACAGCCTGATAGGCTCATGATCACGCGGGGATCATAGAAATTCCGATCACATCTCATCATCGATATTGTTAAACATATGCATAAAAACCTAATATAGTAGCTCAAAGGAACATTACAAAAACACTTAAAAATACAAGGTGGAGAGAAAAGAACCAGGCTTCTTATTGGGCTAGTATCCACAGAAAAGGAAAGTTTCAGGAGGATTTCATCCAAACCATGTAAGGAGTGAATTTGATGTGGCTGGGATGTCCAGGCATGTGGGTGCAGTGTGGGCCAGGATGCATAATGTTATTTGTGGGTGCCTTTGTAGAAGTAGTACACATCATGGATCACATTTTTCCAATCCCGTTCTTGCCTTTGTTCTTTTTCTTACTTTATTCTTTTATTTTACTTTTTCTTCTTCTTTCCTTTTTATTCAAGGGCTAACTTGAGAGGACCTTTATGGCAGTGACAGGCTGACGATTATTACCCCCAAGTATTTTCACAGAGATGAGAAGGTTGTTTCTTGATGAGACCCCCTTTCCTTAGCCATACAACCAAAGATCGCACCCACAGCATAGTAGCAGATGGTAGCAATGTCATCTTGTTAGTACCCATATAGGACCTAATAGAGGCATTTCGTGATGGAGACTATCCTCTTACTAGGTCTTATTTTTGTTATTTTCAGTCCCTCTTGTTTCTTAGCTGAGAGACTTTTAATTGCCTTCTCAGGGATCATTGGGAGAAGCATCTCAAGGTTTATTTCCTATGGCTTTTGTCTTTACCAGCTGCTTTTTACCTTACAGACGCTAGACCCTTCTTCCCATGAGATGAACAATCTACAAGCGGTCAACCCAAATGCACGGACTAGGGGAATGTGATAAATGAGTGGGAGAGTAGATGAAGCAGTGGTGCTATGATAGGAGGCCCGGGCGTTGACTTTTGAAATTCACAATGGCAAACCAAGGCCTATGGGCGCAGACGCTAGAGCACCTTGTCAATCTCCCTAAGCATGGTCAAGAGTGGGCTAATGTAAGATCCAGCGATTGTTAGAGATAAAAGGAATTAGATGCATATATTTAAAGAGTTTCAATGATCAAAGTGACACATACC
Source organism: Picea sitchensis (assembly GCA_010110895.2). NCBI lineage: Eukaryota > Viridiplantae > Streptophyta > Pinopsida > Pinales > Pinaceae > Picea > Picea sitchensis. Next base: position 7,278 of record SNQJ01S0176767.1, on the reverse strand, counting down.
ATGATACGGACCAATTACCACCTCGTGGAGCAAGAACCTCTTACGATACAAGACCAAGTGATGGTGATGGATCTGGCTGGCGACAAGACAAGGCATTAAGGAAGAAGAAAAGGATGGGCCACAGTTACGTACTCAAGAATCCAATCTGCTCTCGGTACTCCATGTGTCTAGGACTGTGGGCCTTGAAGCATGATCTCCCTGAATTATCTCTAAAAATGGGATAACATGCAGCTCCAACTTCGAGGACATGTGCTCACTGTAAAGCGCATAAGAACCTCAACATCTCGGCATAACCTGCAGACCTACTCAATCTCGTGGGACATGATGTGAAAATAGGTGATAATGCCACCCCAACATACATATAGATACATAAATAAAGCAATCATAAATGTGAATATAAAGTGAAGTACTTACTTGTACTTACCCGTTGGTTGGATGTTGGTGTAGTCAAACAACCCGGTGAAGCCAATCTAGCAACATCCCACGGTAACGCTTTGTGCTTCATCATAAACCAAAATAGTGATAAGTCAAGCACAAAAATAACATGGGTTAGAACATGTATCAGGTCATCGAGAATCTGAAGTCTAACTCATGGGGCAGGTGGGAGGGATAAAATTATGCCAAGAATCAATCTTGGAGGAAGAGTACTCAACCCACTTAGAGGGTCATGTGAAAAGTCCAAAGGTTGAACAACGACTCAAGGAATTGGACAAGCGGCTACCTAGGGCGTGCTCATACCATGGCAAGTGCAGGAAGGGATTGACAAAGATGTATCGGATATTTGGAAAATCCTCAAAGGAAGATTGAAAATCTGAGATGATAGGCTGAAATGCATAGTTTTCAACCAACCCTTGGATTCTCGGGTTTGCTTAGGAGGAAACTCAAAGCGAAGCTACAATTCCCAACCCCTACACCTTTAATAATGAAATAGCGGGGGTAAAAGTAATAGCAATTGGGCTGGAAGAAAGGTCTAGAATCCTTCTTAGGCAAACAATGTTCTCACTCCCATCAAAAATCTGAGCATGGTGGTGGTTGATAATCTTCTACATAGAATGGTCCAAGTGCTTGGAGGAATACTCTTCAAAACACTCAAAGTAAGATCGAAAATCATCAAGAAAACATGGTACTAGGTCGATCTTGGGTGTTTGGGGAGCATCATTAAATATATCATCCCACATTGCCAGCGGTCAAAATCAAAGATAATCTGTTATGATAATTGTAAAGAGCAGCGGTTGGAATGATTCTCAATATCATAAATGGTGTCCATACCAAAACCGATTACATCCCATTCGTCTTCCAACATCTTACATGAACTCATCAATATCAACTATGTCAGTATCAGTGTCATAGCATGGAGGATTGAAAATACTCATATGCTCATCCATCTCCTCCTCTAAATCATGAGGTAGAAAATTATCAAAATTTTGGGAGGAGGATAACTTACTATTCCTTCTTATGCAGGAGTTTTGAGGACTTGGGTGTCTTCAACATTCATTATTGTTTCATCCTCATGGATTGCCCCTTTGTCTTCAAGAGTACATGAAGGAATATTTACTTCATTGATTCATTTCTCCTTCACTCTCTTAATCGAGGAACAAAGTATCATCGAAATACTGAAAAGGGAAGCAACTAACCTAATCGTCTTGTTGTTGTGCAGGTGAAGAAAGCTTGTGGACTGCTTCATCGGGAGGAGGAGCACATGTTGATTTTTATTGTCTTGTTCAGGTTCCATCTCCTTTGCTGCGTTTTTCAATGATCCCTTGTCTTGGATTGATGGGTGCGATCAATGGGCCAAGGATGCTCAATATTTATTTGTAGGTGCCTTTAGAAGGCAATTTGTACTTGTCATGGATGCATTTTTCCAAGAAAACTGTTCTTGCCTTTATTCCTTTCTTGCTTTATTCTTTTATTTGCTTTTTCTTCTTCTTTTCTTTTTATTCAAAGGCTACAACTAGAAGGACATTGCCTTGGCATGGTGACCCGAGATGACAATGTTACAAATCTTTACATCCGCAGAGATAAGGCTCGTGATGAGACCCCCTTTCCTTGGCCATACAACCAAAGATCGCGCTTTATACAGCGTGGTAACGGATAGTGAAAGCAATGTCATCTTGTAAGTACCCATGGACCCTAATGGTACAAATGATGAGACCCATATCCCTCTGACTAGGTCTTGTTTTGTTATTTTCCGGGTCCCTCTTGTTTCTTCTTGAGGCTTTTCTTATTCTCGGGGGATCTGGGCGAAGCATCTCGAGAGTTTATTTCTAGGCTTTTGTCTTTTACGGAGTTGCTTTTACCTCTATAGGCCTTCAGCCCCTTCTTCCCACGAGATAAAAGTACAATCCTACAAAGCAGTCAACCCGAATGCGGACAAAGAGAATGGGATAGATATGAAAGCGGGAGATAAGATGAAACAATGGTGCTATGATAGGAGGCGGGCCGATGACACCGAGAAATTCCCAGTGGCAAACCAAGACCTATGGAGCCGCAGGGCTTGCTAGGAGCACCTTCTCAATCTCCCAAGTATGGTCAAGTGGGCTAATATAAAATCCAAGCAGTTGTTAGAGACCAAAGGAATCGGTCATATATTTTAAAGTTTCAATGATCAAAAGTGACACATGCCATGATACGGACCAATTACCTCATGGGCCAGGGAACCTCTTCCGATACAAGACCAATTTGATGGTGATGGATCTTCTTCTTTGTTGACAAGACAAAGGCGATGGAAGAAAGAAAAGTTAGACCCTCAGTCCATACTTCGAGTCAATCACAACTCTCAGGGCCATGAGACATGATCTCCTAGTTATCCCACAAAATAGAGTTTTCCTGATTAACTTTTGCCCTCGGGTATTTAATAATTTTGAGTCTGAATACCACGGTCTTTGGAGTTTCAAAATTCACATGTGGACTAACTTTCATGGAAGTGATCCCTAAGTGGATCGTCGTCTGGATCTGGTTGAATTTGTTACGATCCGAGGAATCCCATGGATCAGCCTCGGCCTCACGGATCGATGGCACCTTAGATAAAATGAAGCACTTACCTCTTGATAGGCGGTTAGTGCCGACATAATAAAAAGAAACCTATATATATATATATATATATATATATATATATATATATATATATTAATTCTAAATTTTAAGAGGTGGTACATATTGTTGGCTTGAGGGAGTTTCTAAAGCATCCCACCAGGGTTCAAATTCTTAAAAAATTACATGTTTGGCCCTCGAGGGCTGGTGCTCCTCCTTCTAGGGAGTTATTAATTTGTGAAATTCGTCATGGCCAATTTAGTCATGAGTGGTTACACACCCCTATATAAAATGCAAGGAAGCACCTGCCTCTTGATATCTTGATCGATGGTTAGCAGTAGCACTCAACACTTAGTAAAAGGAAGCTTATTCAAGTTTCCACATTGAATTCTTAATTTTGCCGGCATTTATGCCAAATGTCTTTTGCGTGCAATACGTACATATTTGATCATCTTAATAGTTAAAGGGAGCATTTTATATTTAAAAAACTTGTGCCTGAAATGAATTGCTTCCATGGGATTTATAAAATAATTCCATGGGTATGTTGGTTTGTCTATTTTTTCCACTTTTTGCTTTGGTCTTTTAGTGATTTTTTCTAGTGTTTTCTCACATCCATGTATAGTGTGTGCAATTTTCACCATGATTTTGTACAACCTGTTGTCGCCCTAATGCACACACTTAGAGGCAGTGAGCTAGAATCTAGGCTCACTTAGTGTGCCCTCGGAACAAAATGTCTAAGTTCCACCCTGCTTGTCACCTTGACAGAACTGCTTAGTCTGGAAACTTACTCCTAGGAAGCCAAGGGGGTAGTCCCTAGTTACTAAATGGTTTTTAATTACAATGATACTGGAGTTAGTTTTAATTGTTTATAGGCCAAAGGAAAACTAGCCTAATATGACAAGCGACAAATCACGAGGTGCAAGTCTATCTATATGACAATCGACCCTTTCCCTAAATCAACTAATGACTAGTGCCTAAAAGGTTGGGCAATGAGGTCAACTAAGTGTAAGGGTGTTTAGTTACAAGATGTTTTACATTCAAATCAAACAAACTACCCAAACCCCAAAGATTAGGATTAATTACAAGATTATACAATGTTACAACAAAAGAGATATGAGAAAAACAATATACAAGATAGAACAATTTCACATCCTAGGGCCAAGCATGCCCCAAGTGGGTTTTACTCCACTTGGACCGCCTTCACCGGCATCTACCCACTCAAGCACTTAAGGATGAAACAAGTGATGCTTCCCCAAGTGGGATGCTCAAACACTTGTCTATCCACACCGCAACAATGATTGATTAATAAGATATTCAAAGTGATAATCAAATGTTTTACATCAACATGAAAGATAAAGATATTTAGTTGCAAGTAAATAGATATAGAAATGAGATAATCACAAGTTGTGTTTGCTTATCAATACATCTACTTCCTAAACATGTACAAATGTGATCTATGCAACCCCAAGAATGTTCTTATTAAGCGTTTTAGATCCCAACCCCTAACTATGTGTGCGTCTCAACTCCCTTGATACGCTTGGAAATAATAAGGTGCTCAAGATAAGACTTTTACCTCGACTAGCTTCCAAGGTCAGCAGAGTCACTTCACACCACATTAGAGTGGTCAGGAGAAGGATCTATGAGAATCCGCAGGGGCCGGTCCCAGCCACTTCCCAAAGGGCCTCGCCCGGTTTAGATGGCAAAAGCAGTTGTTTAAAGACTCCTTAATGTTTCTAAATATTGTTGTTATGATCATGAATTAGATCTTAGTGTTGGTTGGGTTTGTTTTAAAGAAAAGTTTTAAGGCATTTACGTTTTATCTTCTTGAATGATGGTGTATGAAAAGTGACTTAAAACGAGTGATTGTGAATGAAATATTATTCCACCACAAGTAAAGATTTAGTAATGAACGATAACAAAAGTTTAAACCATCAATACCATCACATGTAATATAAACCCAAAGATATAAGCATGAGATGTAAACCATAGAACATGTAATGATAGAAGTGAGAGATATAGCTTTTAAGATGTAAACCATAGAACATGTAATGATAAAGTGAGAGATATAGCTTTTAAGCACTCAAGTGTTTAAACCATGAACCATGAGAGTTGGATGATGTAAATGTGTGTTTGTAGTGCAACTTAAACAAGAAGGTACAGCATGAACATGGGGGGTTTAAAACATCAAGAGGTTATAACCATGAACATGTTATATTATTAGCACATTAAACATAGAATATTTAAACCATGATCATTTAGCCCATAAAATGTGTAAATGAAAGGAATGAGCAAAAAAGAGCAGAGCCCAATTAGGCTGTGAACATCATCCAATATGTGTGTGCAATATGTGAGCAATATATCATACACATATAACTTAGTCAACCACAGATTTCAAATGTAATATGCTGTCACTTAGCCAAATGAAGACGTGGGCAGCATGTGTGTGAACAGTGGACAGTTTTAGAGCATTAAGGACATGAACAGCAACCTCTTAACCAAATATCCAATGCACTTTAAGACTTAGGTGTTTACCATTTAAGAGCAGTTCAAATATGTTAGGTGGACGTATGCCTATGACAACAGAACACAGAATATTTAGAACAATATACTTTTGAACAGTAACCTATATCAGATGTATCAAGGAGCAATACTCAATCAACAGTCAAGGTATATCGAATGGGTGTGAAGGTGTATGTTTATGATAACCCAAAAATGATAGACAGTTAGAGTGTCAAGATCATAAACAGTAAACAATAGACCGACTATAAGATGTTCTTAAACCAAGATTATTATCTGCCCAAACTTTTAAGTCAACACCACATAGAAGTTACTTATAAGATATTAAGAGATCAGACCATTAACCACTGTGTGTTATGCTAACAGCTACACATAAAACTGAACTTCAGAGCACTGAACGTTTAGATCATAAAATGTAAAGTGTTCCAGTGTGTTAGGAAGGGATTATTAGGATTAGAAAAACTTAAACAATTACAAGATTTAGCTTATTAGCATATGTATTAAGCCTTTAAACCCAATCAAGATTACCTATTATGTATTCAAAATAAAATAGCAATTTAGGCCTTGAGCATATAGGTAACTAACTTGTTAACAAGCGTTTGTATGTGCAGCAAGGGAGGATCAAGGCTGAAAGGTGGGCGAACTGCTGTTTGAGAGAAAGAGGCTGCTAAGCATCTAGGCCGTGAGCAAAGGGGAACAAGGCCGAGAGGCTTTGGGAAGTAGGCCGAGAGGGTCAAATGAAGACAGGCCGTGAGGTAAAGAGACAGGGCCGAGGGATCTAACAAGGCTGTTAGGCTATGGTTTCCAGCAGTAGGGAAGAGTGCCCCAAATGGCACTAAACGTTAGGCTATGGTTTCCAGCAGTAGGGAAGAGTGCCCCAAATGGCACTAAACCGTGGGCAGAGGAGCTCTCAAAAGGTGGTAGGGCCGTGAACAAAAGGAAGGTTAGAAGAGGTCTCTTCAATGACCACCCAAAATCACACAATCTTTATGCTAAGTAATAGAAGTAAAGGGTCCCTTTAGACAATGAACTTAGCAATATACCCCTAATGTATAAAAGATTAGCTAGATAACTTAACAAATGAAGTAGATCTATAATGTATGGGCAAAATCAAGTTATCTAACCATTATCATGTGAAGAAAAGCCAATGAATAATGAATGAAAAGAAAGAGCTAATCTAGGGTTAGATTTTACAAAAGAAATCTAGATCTAGGTTAGATATTAACAAAAGTAATTAGATCTAAGTTGGGTTATCTCTAAAGATCTAACCCTAAACTACACTTCAGAAAATGCTAAGAGAATAGAGAGAAGGGAGGAGATATTAGTCACCCAAGTCAAGGAGGTGCTTGGGAAGCCTCCTAGATGTCCAATACAGCTTCTACCATCCAAGTATGACTCTGATCTGCAATAACAACAAGTTAAACCTTGCTGATCTGCTGCAAGGACACCAATGTTATCTTCAGAAATATCTGTGTAAAACACAGAAAATTTCCAGCGAAGTATTATATTGAAAATTTTATAAATTTTGACCTATCCATGAGCAAGTAAACCACAAAAAAACGAATATGGATGATAGCAAGATTCAAGTAACAAAAGAGAGCAATGAGTTTATGAAGGCCAAGGTTGGAATTCTGCTCTAAAGTCTCTCCCAATCCTTCACCTATGAGACAACCTGCAACTCAACACAAAGCATAGATCTATAGCAGCATAGTATGGTGGTTAGTATTCAGA
>SNQJ01S0176766.1:3685-19909 GCA_010110895.2 Picea sitchensis | reverse complement strand
TGTTCTAGATCCAGGTGGATCTAGGGAGATCGGTTAGTGTCCGCACCTATGGATTTATCCAATAACACGGTGCAAGTTGGATAGTGACGGGGAAAGAGAAAGAGTGTGTCGTTGTCAGTAAATATGGATAATCTCACGAGGGTGATGTTTGGGGAGATGTTAATTCTCGACGATGATGTTATGAAGCATTTTTGTCGATGAAATGTAGAGATGAATATGTATGCATAATTTGGTAAGGGCACAAAGAAAAAATGGGTAAGGACGAGGTTGCACAAGAGAAGGGGAGAGGACCTACCATAAGTACAAAATTTTTAAGCATGTAGGTAGAAGGGTAATAACACTAGTGGAGAGATTATCTATTCGGATGAAAGTAGCCATGTATGGGGGGGGGTTTTCTGTAGGTACATGACCAATCAGGTAAGTTAAAGAGTAGTTCCCTGTAAAGAGAATTTTTTTTTATTGTGTGGCCCCACCAAGACTAGTATTTTGGGTGGGGGTTGTTGTAATTGTCACAACACAATGTTGGTGTCTATCTATCTTATCATTTTCATCGTGCACCAGAATTTATGATACCTGGAGGCCAAGAATGCCTTACCTCTTAGACCTAGAAACTACACATCCTCTGGTTCATTCCACATTGTGAACGCAATTAGAATTAACATCCCGGAATAATGGAATTTCATGCCTCTGTCCTGCGCTTTCGTGCAATCAATGAGGAACTGGTTAAGTAAAAATGGTTCCCATCTCATCGATACCCATTTTACACACTTCTCAACTGCAACTATAACAACTACAGGAACTTGGTCTTTCCTTCACTTTCTCAGTAATTTTCACGCATGTTCTTGCATCAAAATTCTTATTGTTGGGTCACATATACTTGGTACATCCAACCCGCACACCCCTATGACTATGTGAATTTATCCCTCATGGAGTCTGACAGAGTCCTGTCATTATTTTTTTCTCCAAACAACAAGGTGGGATCTTCCCCTTGTGACAGTAAGCTTGTGATTCGAGCAATCATTAGATCTATGTCTATAGAAATTGTCCTGTCCATCCATAAGTAACCTCCATGCACACAGGTTAACAACATCTTAACACATGCATTCACCTCTTGGCTCCTGCCAAAGTGTGGAATGCCAAGCATGTTTAGTATACCATCTTGTTCTGACCCTATGTTCCATACCTTTGGCATAGGTATAGCCTGGTTCATCACTGGGTCTATTTTTAGTTCCAAGTATTCACTTGGCGCAAGTGCAGGGAACTTCACTATGTTTGTGATATTGTGGCCTACATATTTAAGCTGCGACAACTTTCCTAACATATCTTCATCAATGATGACCCCATATGGGATGGTGGGTGCCACCAATGGATACTTGGAATCCTTCTTCAACATCATTGGTTTGGCATCATCCTTCCTTGGTGGAATGTAGTCCCTAGTAAACCTTGGCTCCAATGATGATGCTCTTAGAGTCTCCTAAACCTATGGTGTTGTTGTTTTTGCTCTCATTTGGTATTTCTTTGGTATGGACATTGTTTACTTTAATGGTGCCATCTCTATGATCCAGTTACTAGTGACAACTTCTTCGGCTTTGTGGTTTTTCTCATGCTCAACAACACAGCTCTCGACTCTCTCTTACTCGCATGAAACTCCAACTAACAATGACCAATTTTTGTCGACCCTTCGCGGATTTTGTGCCCCTTCACCAGTTGTCCATAAACCTTCCATCCTATATTAACTGTCTAATCCCTTAGAATTATTCATTAAATACTTTCTTTAAAGATGCATTAATTCCAAATCATTCACTAGAGTTTTTCCTTGATTTTCCATGCCGTCACGATCTCTGTTGGATTTTTCCATTTATGACGACGTGTCTCCATGTTGTGCTATCATTATGCATTTTGAATCATCATTTCCTCTCTTTAATTTCGTTTAAAATTCTTTGTTTGTCCTCATCTACACAGTTTTTATGGCTTACCCGTTCTCTTACTACACAGGTTGTGATTCTATGTGTAATTTTCTTCTTCTATGTCATTTCTTCTATCTACACAATACTCCCTCCCTCTGCATAATTAATCTTGATGAAACTTAGTTTTTTTGTTTTTCCTTTATTTTTCTTTTTCTTTTTCTTTTTCCTACTATAATACACTACTATAGTACAAAGGTTCTTGCGCAGGTACGACTAGTGCACAGATGATCGTTCGTCCCTATAGAGTTTTAACCGACTCCCATTCACCATTCCTCCTAGGAATTCTCCATTCAACATTTCCAACTGCACAACACATGCCTCTATAACATATTTAATGACATATGGACCTAACCAATGCATTCAAAACTTTCCTGGATGCTACAAAAACGTGTTTTCATATAACAATACTAAGTCTCCCCCTTGAAATATTTTTCACTTAATATGCCTATCATGTCATTCTTTTTCTCTTTCCTTATGGACTTGTTGATGAAATCATGCGAAAAATCAATCTTTCTCGAGTTGTACAAATTGTGATAGTATTTCCTCTATTGCGCCAGAATCCACAAGATCAGTAATCGTTGCAACATGTAGTTTTGGCACGATAAATTCCATCATCATTACTGCTTCTTGCCCATATACCAACCTAAAAGGTTTCTATCCTGTCAAGTTTTTTCTTGTAGTCCTATATTCCCATAATATTGCAGGGATCCTTAAGTCCCAATCATCTCCCCCTACATTGTAAATCTCTGTCAGTGCATTTTCTAAAATCTTATTAAATGATTCTACTATCCCATTTTACCGAGGGTGATACGACATGCTCCTCTAGTGGTGAATTTGGAACTCCTCGGTCAATGATGCAATCGTCTTATTCAAGAAGTGTGTTCCTTGATCACTCAATATAATGCACGAGAAGCCAAATATTATAATGACATTCTCAAACAAAAATCGCGTTGCAGTATATGACCAATGTTGCTTCTTCCCATTGGATCAATTACTATGTCGCAATGATTATATACCTAGCTCTTGATCTCCTGGATGATGGATTGATCGGTCCAATGAAGTCTATTTCCCATTTCTCAAAATCCTATAGTGTAACTTGTGGATGCAATGGAATCTCATCCCTTTTGGATGGATTTCCAACCCTTTGACAAACATTACATGTCTGGAAATATTCCTTATCATCCTTGTGAAGTGTGGGCCACTAGAGCCCTACACACAAAATCTTTTGCGCAACCTCTTTACTAGTGTAGTGTCCTCCTGCAATCCCTTTATATGCTTTTGATAACATCATTGGCCTTTCATTCTCTAACACACATTGTGTTAATATCCCATCTGCACCTATCTTGTATAACTTCCCTACAATTAATTGATAATCTGTTGCATTAACCACTAATTGTTTCTTTTATGCAATTTTCATGTTCGATAGAGCCATTCTTGTAATTAAGAATTGCACAACGTTTGTGAATTAGTCATCCACAATTCAAAATGAAAATAAATAATCATATGGTAAACTATCATCAAGGTTCCCTGCATCCCCTCCTGATAGAATGTGTAATAAGTGATATGGTCCTGCATTCAATTTTTCTAGCTGAATGATGACTTCAAAGTCGTACTCTTGGAACAATATCAACCACCTACAAATTCTCCCCCCCAACACTGGCGTGTTCACTAAGTATCTTAGTGTAGAATGGTCTATGTACATCTTGAAATGAGAACCCAACAAATAGTTTCTAAACTTATGCAGTGCATACACAATTGCTAATCCCTCTCATTTTGTTGTAGTGTAGTTCTTTTCTGTTGTTGATAACTTCCTACTTGCAAATGAAATTGGAGAGTATTTTTATCCTTCTCCTGGATAATATAATACAACACTAAAAGCTATGGACGATGCATCCACATGAACATGAAATTCCTTATTCCAATTTGGGAATATCAAAATTGGCGCAGTCACTAACTTTTTCTTCAAAGTGTCCAAACCTTTATGGAAGTCCTCATTCCAATGAAATTTAGCTTCTTTCTTCAACAACTTCTCCATGGGTGTTGTAATCTGTGCATATCCCTTAATCAACTTCCTATAGTATCCTTCATGGCACAGGGTTTCTCTTAACTGTCTTATTGATGCAGATGGTTGTAATTCCAAAATCACTGCAATCTTGGTAGGATCCACTAGTAAGCCTTGCTTACATACCACATGGCCCAACAAAATTCCAAAAGGTGCACATAAAATACATTTCTTCAAGTTCAATGAAATCTGGCATTGTCTACACCTATCCAACATTAATCTTAGTACTTTTATGTGATTCTTCAAGAGACTAAACACAATCCAATCATCTAAATAAAATTCAAGGAACTTATGAATAAATTCTTTAAAGGTTGTGGCCACTACTCTTGAGAAAATTGTAGGTGCATTCTTCAACCCAAAATGCAACATTGTGCACCGGTAGCTTCCCCACTCTGTTGCAAAAGTAGTATTATATCTGTCTTCCTACACAATATTTATCTAGTGATATCCTGAGAATCCATCTGTGAAGGAATAGGTATATTTTCTCCCTTCATTCTCTAACACTTCATCTGTAAAAGGTGTTGGAAATGGATCATGTAGACATCCATCATTTATCTTTCTTAGGTCTACAAAAATTCTGATTCCCCTTGTTTACTTATCTTGTACTACCATTAGCCTTATCCATTCTGATTCCACCACTGGTTCAATAATTCTTGCTTCTAACATTATGTCTATCTTTGCCTTTACCTTCTCTTTATACTTCAGATTTTTTCTATAGGGTCTCTGTCTTACTAGCTTAGCATCTGGTTTCAAAGGGATCTTCATTTCTCCTAGATCACCAACTATCCATTTCATTTATGCAAATGTGGTTGGGAATAGATCTTGATACTCTCATAGTAAGTCTGCAATAGTTTTCCACATTTTCATCATTCCAGTAGTCCCCTATCCACACAAACTTTGGATTCTCTTTTGTCCCAATATTTACCTTACACGTCTTTAGTGGTTGTACATACGCAAAAAATTCAAGCTCTGGACCTTCCACTAAGCGTTTACCCTCAGTTTCAGGTATTTATATATTTCTAGGATCCTCCTCATCCTGATATTCTTGAGCCACATTATAACATTCCAGTAGTTCAAGAACTATCATATAATTTCTATGCACACTACACACAGGTACTACCTCTATTGGCCGTTTTCCAAAAAAACCTTGGCTCTAATGGCCTACAAAGCTGCATCTACCAATGGGGATTCATCTTATAAAGTAAATGTTACCTTAAACCTTTGAGTTATCTCATCCCGATCTGCAGTTTCTCTGTGCATTTCTAGTTCCAAGTACCAGTTCTTAGGGCCCATATCCAATGTATGTATGAACTTATGTGTACATTCCTTATTCGGTATCGAACTCCATATCTTTATGCACTGCACAATATGATATTCTGGGCCACTTGCTCCTGTATATTTCTACACGGTATACTCAACCATGGTAGAAAATATAACTTGCATTAATATTTTACACTACGACCAATCTTGTATTCCTTCCTTATGTGAAACTGACCATCTGGCTGGAGTGGATTTCAAGACAACATCTAATGCCAACAATATTTGTTGTTCGGGTATCTGCAACTCAATCATATTTACAAAATAACTTATATCGATCAACACATCATACTTGGGTGGGTCACATAACTTCGTTCCAATCCATTGCAAGGATCGAGTAATGAGGGCACACCATCTGGTTGATACTTCATGCATCCTTTGTTTCCAATGTTATAGATCTTCCTTTGATTATGACACACATGAGCTAAATCGTCTCCAACTTAGGGAACCATCTGCAATTGGATTAACGTAGTCATTCATTTGCGTAGTCATATTATATAGGTTATCATTTTTTTTCCCTTTATCTAGTTCACTATACCTCTTTCCTTCTATCAGATCCAACAGTGCAATAACCTTCAATTCCCCTAATTCAAAGATCATTTCCCTTTTCTTCATATTAATAATTGTCTGATTGTCAAAGTCCCTCTCAAGCCCCGTTAGTGATGGATATGGTTGAATATCATTCATGATCTCAGTGAATTTGAAATATGCTACATTGCACACTTCATCTATATTCACAAGTACCCCCTAACAACCGAACAATTGGTACTATTTTGTGTTGGTTCACCAATATTAACTGGATGGGAGACCAAATCAACTTCAGCTTCCCCATCATTTCCCATGTTTGTTTCGGCAAAACTTTTACATCATAACCCAAGTCTAACATGAACTGGTCCATGTCATAATCCGTGATCTGCGTACTTAATCTGAACTCGCCACTCATCCTCTTTTTGCGCAGTACCTGGTTCAACATCCTCTGCGTGGTAGGAAATTCCCTTTATTGCACGCAATGATCAATCATTCCATGCAAGGAATTCAATGCAGTTTCATATTTCATTAATGATAAACCACTTCTCATAAATTCTTTCAAAGGAATTTCCTTTTCAAGGGGCCTTTTCGAGGTTGCAGATGATGTCGATGCTATCCAATCTGGTCCTAACATTTCCTTCCTTGTATGCTTATATGTCTCTTTTTCTTCTTGTGGGTCAAATTTCGGCATAGGTCATGCTTATTTCATTACCCATTGATCGCTCTTCCTCCCTCCATTTTTCATGTTAGCTCCTATCTTAGCTCCCCCATGCATTACAACTGCTATTTTGGGTCCTTCCTCACGTAACATTTTTGATATATTTTGTATGTTTTGATTCAGGTTTTGGTTCAGATTCCCTCTTTTCTTCCACTTCACAAGTAATTGAGGACATTCTTCTATTGCATGATCCAGTTCTCTACAATACATGTAGGTTGTACAAGGATTTGGTCAGTCACAAACCAAGTTTCCTAGTTGATTACAATTAGAGTAGATTATTGGGCCTCTACCTCCTCTACCAAAACTTCCTCTGCCTCAATCTCTACAAAATCCTCCTCGACCTCTTAGATTAAATCCTCTCTGATTGTTATACTATGGACCACCTCCTTTTGTTGCAACATTTTCCTCCTGAATTCTATACATATATGAAGTGCACTCTCTCGTCATATCGAACGCACGACAATGCTTCTCTTCGTACCCTACTGACTTGCAAAGGTTACAAAATAAGTTCCAGGGTGTACTATGGTATTTCTACAACAATGGAAAATTAGTTGGATGACGTCCCCATGTCTTAAATATTTCACAGTACCCCCCTCATGGTAATGGGTTTGGTTCTCTAGTTATCAAATACTGTCCAAAAGATGGGCATTCATCTTTATGGTGACCTTCAGTCCTAAACTTGGTACATTAGACTTGTTCTCGCTTCTCCGTTCCTTTAGTCAGTTATTCTAGTTGGATTGTCAAGGAAGCTAATTGTGTCTAGACTTGAGCCATCCCCCAATGTTGTGAGAAATATTACCCTGTGGACAAGTTAATCTCCCCTTAGTCGAGTTTTCTTCGACTAAGACAATATAGATCAAGTGGACAATAAAATCCTTTTCTCTTGTCTATTCACACGTGAAAATGAGAAGGAAAAGGAAAGAAGAGCGGATGTTTTTTGAAGGTTTTTCTTGCTACTCCTTGTTTCTCCAGCGTTGGATCCAGTCCTAGCTCGAACATGATCTCCCTGCACTTAGACAAAACAATCTTCCTCTTCTACTACTTTCACAAAGTAAAATATAACTAAACTAAACAAGAATAAACATTCGCGTGTAAAGTAAATGAGACATATGTATGGGAATAGGGCAAGCTATTATTATTAAGAGGAACAAGAAAGGCTTACATCCATGATGTGATGCATATCTTCCTCCACGCTTCTCCTATCCATCCCTTGCATGAATTCCTTGAGATCAAAATGATGATGCTTCAAATGGATTCCTTCCTCCCTCTCACCTTGGAATGCCTTCATTATATAGGATTTGGAGGCTTAACCACCATGGAGAAGATCACTCACTAGATCCACTAAATTGGGATCTCTAAGATTTTTAGGGAGAAAATATGTCTCAAGGATTTTAGGGAGAATATATATCTCAAGGATTTTAAGGAGGAAATATCTCTCAAGATCCATCAAATTAGGATGTTGGTTTGCGAAAATATCTCAACCATCCATGAGACTCTAAACTTCTCCTTGAGATTAGGAAACTAAATGTGAGGTGGATTCTCACACTAAATTAATTTCCTTTTTTTAAATAATAATGAATAATATATGTGCACATAGTATTTTGACCTTCATATGATGAATTTATCTCCTAACATGTCTAGGGATTATGAAAAACACTCCCTCACTAAAGCATGAAAAATCCACTCTTAATAGTGTGGGAATTTGGTGTGTAACATATGCCCCCTAAAGTGTGAGGTTAGAAGAGAAACTGATGGTCCAAACCCTTTACAAAATGACGTGTGCCAAGTGGTGTTGGAATAGGAGAGCCGAAAGGAAGCTGGAAAAAAACATCAAACAACATATATATGAATCATCCCGAGGTAGGAATTCCCATGCTCTGTACAAAATGGACTTAAAGTGTGGTCGTCAACCAATACACTGCAGATCCATGACAACACTGACTAAGGATATGGCCACTAAAAATACAATGTGGATCCATACCTCCATGACTTGATCAAGTTGTAGCCACAATATTTTACACAGTTGAGCTACGATATGACAACAACATAGCCACAAAACAATACAAATTGGATCTATTTGTCAGTATACATCAGTAATATTATTCTCCATCGCAACCTGGGTCAGCCACATAACACTGGTAGGCACCTAAAAGGTTCCCAGAGTCTTCATCCTGATATCAAACTAGTACAATTCTAACCATGTGAATATAGGTGTTGATGTCGAACACGGTAGAAACCACTTGATTACTGATCATTAATTTATACCGTTAATGAGTGCGAGGGAAATCACCAGTGATGTCAATGAATCCCAAGGTACCCTAGTAAAATGCGGTGAATGTGAATCAATAATATGAAGTCGAACATTCATAGGAATCTTTCGATCAGGGGCCAATGATGTAAACCCAATATCGAAAGCAAGGAAACCTTCCATTGAGGCATGCAGGCTCCAAGGCACTAATTGGTTTCTAAGTCTGACTTATGGATAATGTGTTGAATTCGACAGGAACAAACTCATCGAAAGAGGGCCATAATGTATTCCCCATCATCAAAATGAAATGAATAGGATAGTGATTTTGAGATGATAGAGAAAATGTGGATGAAATGACATAGGTATGAAAATGGATAATACTGCAGAGGTTTATTGAAGTTGATACTTCCCTTGAACATTGTGTAGCATGACAAGTGACTTGGTAGCATTGACTCAACAAAGCATGGATCCAAACATAATGTGACAAAAACAAAAGGTTCTCTTCGAAGGAGTCAAAAGAGTATGACGACACATATAATTGGTGTGACTCAGAGACAAGCGTATTACCCAACTGTAAGTGGAATGCAGACATGTGCTGTGTTCAAGGGTGACTAAGAACAACTGTAGTAACGTTTCAAAAGATTGATCCACTTCCAAAATCCCCCCCCCATCAAGATAGATGAGTACCTCTTTTTGTTTTAATGATCTTGAGGAGGATAACAAATGCTCGGTACAACTCACCTTCAGTAAGTTCCTCTTCACATGTTTAATGAACCTGAAGAAGTAAGGGTTCAATCTCAAATGGGTCCTATATGGGTCCTTCAGTGAATCATTTTACGAGTCTAGAGAAGGTAAACTTAGTGGTTTTTCATGTTTAGGGAGTTTGAAAAGAACTTAAAGGAAAATAAAAATTTGACATTTTCATAAATTTAGTTAGAGTCTCCCAAGCCCGAAAAAGTATAAAACAATATGAGAGAGAACTCTTCTAACCGAAAGGGGATAGAGTATTCATTTTTCATAATTAGTCTTACAAGCCTGAAAAAAGGGTAAACTACCACTCGAACAACACCCTTTTAAATTATTTAACGAGCGTGAAAGGAGACAAGATCTCTCAACAATATTTTCATGTTTAGAGAGTCTAAAAAGAGCTTAAAGGAGACTCCAATGAGTTCCTTTTTTGTAAATATTTTACGAGTCCGAAAAAGTGATAAAATTATTCTCGATAACCTATTCTCATGTATTTACGAGCACAAAAAAGAACAAAGAGTGAGATTGATAACCTATTCTCATGTATTTACGAGCATGAGAAAGAAAAAACACTGAGCTCGGGGTTGGTTTCATTTTTACATGAGATTGAAACAAAAAATAAACTATGCTTGGGAAATACCCATCAACAGGTTTCTTCCCAACGTAATTTCTAGAGGTTGGTACTTTTTCCCCAACGTGAAAAGTTAGAGGCTCAACTATAGCATGAGGCCCAGAGGCTAGAGACATGCCACCCAAGCTTCGTTTCATATGCCAACTCTTATGTTGTCACCAATTTCTATACCAGATTAGACTCTTGGCTACTAATAGGTAAATGTTCACCAAAGGAAGAAAGAGGATCAACTGACATAGGTGGATGAAATGAAGGTTTAGTTACAAGATCTAGCAAAAGACTCGACTCAATTAGAGGGGGGTATGTTTCATTTGTTAGCAATCTTGACACAAAAAATGAACTATGCTCAATGTAGGCTTCATTTTTACACAATATTGAAACTAGAAAAAACTATGTTTGGGACAGGTTTCATTTTTACACAAGCTTGGAACTAGAAACACTATGTGTGTGGGTACCTGTTTCATTTTTTAATGAGATTAACACAAAAATGAGAACTATGCTCGTGGTTGGTTTCATTTTTTAACAAACATGAAACTAGAAAATAAACCATGCTCAGGGTTGGTTTCATTTTTTAACGAGCTTGAAACTAGAAAATAAATTGTGCTCATGGCTAGTTTCATTTTTTAACGAGCTTCAAACTGGAAAATAATTTTTTCTCAGGGATGATTTCATTTTTTAATGAGCTTAAAAATAGAAAATAAATTGTTCTTAACACTATATACCATGGCTTCCAACAGGGATTTATCAGACGAAAGAACAACACTATGGAAGGAATACATGGTAAGGGACTCACTCAGATGAATAGGAGGAAGAATAGACTCCAGGGTCGTAATGAGGGAGGTACCATGTCAACTGTCGAATTTAAATCCAGATAATCTGAGCATACAATGAGAGGCTCCTTCTCATCATCAGTTGAAACCATGGGACATGTTTCCACATAATTAACTTGTGGCAGGGTGGATACTTCTTGCATATAAGGAATGTTCAAGGAATTCGGATGGTTGAACGTCATATGAGGTCCAATGAATGAAAGCTAGTCAATGGCCACAATGTTTTTTTTATGAGGGAAAGAGATCACATGAAAGAGTGTGGACACAACAACTTTTATAGCATATGCATAGTCTCTCTCAAGGAGCAAATTAAAATCCAAGGGGCCTTGGACTGCCATCACGTCAATATGGAAAATTTTCCCTCCTAAGGTGACAGGTAACCGAGGAAGGATCCCTAAAGGTTCATTAGCTCTTCTGTTACAAGAAAACAGATTATGAGTACTGGGCACAAGTTGAGGGGAACGCAGAGCTTGCCAAGCGTTCACGGATAAAGGATAACAAAAGTGCCTTCATCTATAATAGAGAGACATGTGTTTATATCGCAAACTTGTGTGATAATTTGGAAAGGAAAGTAGGAAGGAATACGGGGCGTCCTTAGTCTATTCCAATCAAAGGAAATGAACTCAATACTTGGAGGGGGTTCTGTGGAAACAAGTGAAATTACACAATGTCGAGAGGGATCTGAAGAGACAAGAAAAAAATGAGAAATATCTACTTCACTCTTCAAGGGAAGAGTGGGACTGACCAATGATGGAATCAGGTCGACCACTTGAACTTCACTCTCCAAGGGGGAAAGAGTTGGATCAATGACCGATGATGGAACCACGTCAACCAATTGAACTTCATTCTCATAGGGGGAAAGAGTGGGATCTACCGATGATGGAATCACGTCAACCACTTGAACTTCACTCTCCAAGGGGGAAAGAGTGGGATCGACGACTGATGATGCAACCCATATGACCAATTTATCAACCAATGGTTGGTCGATAGAAATATTACGGTAACTAGTTGGAAGTTTTTGTTGGGCATCAACAATATTTTCCAACAAACGTGAAGCCTCATCCATACGAGGGAAAAGTTAATTTTGATGACTTCCTTCACATAAAATACAATGAAAATTCACTCCACCCTTCTTAATTCCAACCTTACTATCACTAGTTGATGGGTTGTCACCAACATGACCGAAGGCAGCTGGTGACACGAGTTGTTGGGAACCCGTAGGACACACTTCTAAAACCCTGGGGATACTAGTGCAATCCTTAAGAAGGTTTTCACTCTTACACAACTTGCAGGGGAGTTTGGGCTTGTGAGTTGGCTTGGTAGGCTTGTCAATATCATCATAAATCCTAGTATGATTAACAATAGTTTGTGGATTGCCTCCAACATGACCTGCAGTGGTTGGAAGCTTGGTCCCTTGCTTATTTTTCTTCTTCTTCTTCTTCCTTTTATTATTCTTTTTATCTTCTTGGTTACTAGTATTAGAAATTTCACCAGGAAAGGAAGAGGAAAGGGAAGAATAATTGACAAGTTAAGAAAGCGAAGGGTCAACATGAGGTTGATTTTTTTCGAGTGGAGGGATTGCATACGAAGTACCAGGAAAATTTGGGATCACATGAGTGGAAAACAACCATACAGGTAACCCAATAATGAATCCTGGAAGACTCAATGTAGTAATATAAGGAGGATCAATGTTTCCAAAAGAAGCAAAAACAAAAGGTTCACTAGGAAAAGGGTCCCTTGGTTGGTAGTTCCCAAAATTGATGCCATAGACGAAAACTCAACCTAGAGTACACTAAATAAAAAAGAACACACAACCAAAGTCCCTATAAGATAAGAGAAAACAAAGAAAGGAAGTAAGGATCTTCCGGAGATGAGAGATGATCCTGTCAATGAAGATATGAGAAGCAGTTACCCCAACCTCCATAGAATAGCCCTTCCCAGTGCAAGTAACCCTCGCTTCGTGGGGCCACCCTCCAGGGGTACTAAAAGTGTGATGCAACATATTCCTCAGGTACCACAAGGAAATATTTGAAGAAGGAACCCCCCTTGCAGTAACCTGTGTAGATGTTGGCATTTTTACATGAATAGTGTGCTTTTCATTGATGGCAAGAACAACAGTGACGATGGAAAACAAGAAAAGCATAATTTTGGGATGAAGAGCGAATAGTATGCAGAGATCAAAGTAGCTCAGGAGAAGGATCGTGACCGTCGGATCTGCAAGCCAGATCAATGGAAGGGATAAATTTCAGAGATCAAAAGGAGAATTAAATACCATGATATTTCCAGTCCCGTAATTAGTCAGGACCTTCATATATTATATCCTCGAATATCGACAATTGTGGTTAAATCACCTACAACACACAAATTCAAATTGCGGAGTTTGGGTGACGAGTTAAATCACTCTCAATTTGTGGTTCCGCAATCATCCTTGATCATGGATCTTCTTTGAGAGTCTTCATAACTGTTGGATAATTTTAAAGTGGAATAATAGGATAAGCAGAGCGTCAGTTTGAGATTTGAATTCTCCAAAGTCCGGAGACCCAGAGAGTCGAAATGAATCCTCGATCGTCAGATCATCTGAAGTAAAATTTAGCCGTCAGATCACTCTAAAGTGGAAGGACGGGATAAGAAAGGGGTGAGATCTGAGACCACAATCACCTGAATATACGTTAGCCATTGGATCAAATTAATTGAAGGGTAAGTTAAATGGGGCACAAGGTTTGAGAATTCAAATACCCGAATCTCCATCAGCTGTTGGATCAAATTAAGCGGAAGGATATGATAAGCAACAATGGAGAGTCATTGGATTTAATCCAAGGAAAAGATGCACCGCAGACAGATCGAGTCGTCGATCTAAGATCATGATCGACAAACAACAGTTAGTTTGGGTCTAAAGATGTGAGGAGGTTACACTCCGGAGAAATATCACTTCAAGAATTCAGTTTGAGATTTGAAATACCCAAAGCCTGAAAATCCAAAATGAATAAGGACCATCGGATTTGGAGGAATACGATGACCGTTGGATTAGGGTTATTGGTCAGCAAACCACATCAACAAGGACATGCAGTAGACCACATCTAAAAGGACAAATGGAATACCATGTCAACAAATACACATGGCATAATCGGATGATGACAAGTGTCAAGAGGAAACTGGCTCGTGACATGTCAACAAGTGACATAAGTAAGTGATGTCATTCCGAGAGTTTTAATTCGGGATATTTACCACCAAAAATTGCCCAAAATTCCAAAGTCATGAAGTGGTTTGGGGCCATCCATCATTGAGGAGGATAGGTGGTGCGAGATCCACAACTTCGGAAGTTTGTGGATGGGCAAAACGTGAAAATGGCTGAAGAAAAATCTTGACCATTGATCGTCAAGGGGAATACGTGTCAGCTGATCTGATATTTCAAGGAAATCTCACTTTAAGGATTTCCAGTTGAGACTTGAGAATTATGAAGTCTAGAGACGCGAAAGGATCATGACCGTTGATCCGAAAGGGACACGCGTCAGTGGATTGTCAACTCCGAGAAAAATCAAAGGAAGGTTGAAAGGTTGGAAAGTTGAGATTTCCGAACCCCAAATACCCGAAGTGATTGTGACCGCTGATTCGAGAATACCACGCATCATTATATCATGGAATCTGGGTGAAATTCTCTGGGAGCAAGCAGAGTTTGATAATCGAGACTCCTGAAGCCCGAAAGGCGAAATCGATCTCGTACGTTGGTTTGGAGGGCCACATGTCCCTTGGTCGTTGAGACTAAGAATCATGCGTGGGCGGAGGAAAGAAGGCAGGAAAGGAAGATAGATTGGAGTTTTTGATCGAAGGAATCAATGATCATGCTCGATTGTGGGGCCAGAACATGCTCGGGTCTTAATTTTTTGTGAGCAGACCACAATTGAAACCACGGTTTTGGAGAAAGGATATGTGGTAGTTGGAGGTGGATTACGAGGAGAAAAGAGGTTGATCCCAAACCACTCTTGGACGCGCCCACAATCATTTTCTTACATAAGGATGTAGCCAGAGGTCACATGCGACACGGGGCTAACGAGAAGAGAGCTCACACCCACAATCACGTGGTCATGTGAAGTTAATCACCCAAGGTCATATAGGAAAATAGGGAGCTAGTTCTCGCTAGACGAAGAATGTGAAGCACCTTTGGTCACATGAAGGAAGAGGCTTAGAAGCCAAAGAAACCAAAGATGATTGGCTGTAGCTGATAGAGAAGAGGAAGAGTTGCAACTTCCAGAGAAGCCAAGGAATCTCAGGATGATGCCCATTGATGATGAAAATATTCGACATAACCGCCAGAGAAGACGAAGAGTTTCCATGATAATCAGATAAAGGACTCAGCATGAGATAGACATGTAGAATAGAGGAGAGTGGAGTTTTTCCCATTACCCATGCAGCTGTGAGGAAGAGATGCAAGTAACAACTTGAAGCGCAAAACAGTGGCATAGTGAAGATCATGTGGAGGCATAGCACATAGAATGGAAATGGAGCACAAAGAATAAAATGTAGAGGCACAGAAAGCACAAGGCAGGCGAGCAGGAAGACATTGATGCAGGCAGAAGCAGAGCAGTGTAGTAGAACAATGATGAGACTGGTAAACCATTGATAAATGTTGTATCATTGTGATAAATTTAATAAAGAAAACATTTATATTTTAGTGTAGTAGGGAGGTGCTAGGGAGGTGCTAGGGAGGACTTTTTTCCTTAGAGTTTCAAGTAGGTGCTTGAACACAGGGAGTTGTAGCTTCCATTTGGTTGCATCCAGAAAACCCAGGGTGGTAGGGTGGTGCAAGGGAGAACTATTGTTCTATGTTATACAGGTTGGTGCCTATGCGACTAGAGGTTGGTGCTGGAACACTCAGGGAGTTGGTGCTTCCTTCTAGTGGGTTCTAGAGAAATCAGAGAGTTGGTTCTCTTAGCAAGTTGCTGCTTATAAAACAAAGGTGGTAGCCTCAAAAGGAGTTGGTGCTCATAAGAATGATAATGTACAGAAAATAAAGACTACTTATCATATCAAGAAGAAGAGGTTTTTCCCTTTATAGGTTTCCTCAGGAAATATCTGTCTCTGTATATTTCATGTGTGTGATTGATGTTGAATATTCTATTGCTTACTTACCTGCATTATTGTGATCATCATTGAGTGTTCTGTAAAGAGTTTAAAATGG
>SNQJ01S0176764.1:19765-31034 GCA_010110895.2 Picea sitchensis | reverse complement strand
GAGGTTTCAGTTAAGGTTTACACCACAGTAGCCCTATCAAGTGCAACAGCAATTGTGTACAATTTGAATCTAAGTGAATGTAATAAAGAATATTTATTAAAAAATAGTGCATTTTTAAAAAGTTGTGAGAAACATTAAACTGACATGACAGACTCTCTACCCAAAATCTCATAAATATGAGAAATCATCTGTTACTTGCTAAGACTGACAGAACGCATTTTATAAGAGATATAAGTAGTCCTGAATTTTTCTCCACGGATGCCCAAGTTGCTCAATACGGACCATTTCATTTTCAGTGTTTAAGGTGGTCAGCAGAGAAACAAAGGCAATACTATATTGAAAATTTAGAGTAAGTTTCAAACTAGTATTGTCCTTGGTTGGTAAAGCAATAGATGCGAGAATTTCACAATAGAAAGTTTACATTCGACTATAAAGAATACAAATGGTGGTCAATCCTGCTAGAATAAGAACGCAAAGGGGAGCAACATCTGATTGTTTGAATAAATTACAATAAAATACATGGTTGGAATAAATTAGGAAAATGTTGAAAAACTGCATTCTTGACACTCAGTCTATTGTTAAAATATATTAGATATTGGGTCCAGAGAAGTGCAGCTTCATTAAATCTAACAGTGTTAATTCAATATAGATGCAGCAATGCAGGGACATGTGGTGCTTATGCCTACAGCTGCTGAGGCGTGTCCAAGGTAGACGAGGCGAATGTGATCGGGCGCCTGTGGTGGCAGCATGATGACAACCATTTGTTTAATGCCTTGCGAGATGCATCATGCAAAGGGCAGTAATGACAACGTATCATCTTTCTCATACTACTTGGACTTATGAGACATGTTTGCCACCGCCATTGGCAATGTGCGCATGTCTGAGTCTCACTATGGATGGATGAGTTTCAACGTGGACCAACTCAGTGAGGACGACAAATCCAATGGTCCTAAGGTATGAACGGTGCCAGAAACAGAAAATGAAAAAAACTATGAAGGGTGGTAGAAACAGAAAATGAAAAGAGAAATTAACAGAAAATGAAAAGAGAAAGTATGGGAAAGGTGAGATGCAGCTCTCAACTCACAACTGCTCACTGTTCACTTCACATCCATTACACGGACAGAATTATAAGAAGACAATTTAGTTCAGCACTTTCAACAGATTTCTAAGAAATAGGATCTAAGAAATCGGTGGCAGAAACAGAAAATGAAAAGAGAAATTAACAGAAAATGAAAAGAGAAAGTATGGCTAAGGTGAGATGCAACTCTCAGCTCACAACTGCTCACTGTTCACTTCACATCCATTACACGAATACAATTATAAGAACACAATTTAGTTCATCAGTTTCATAGGATCTAAGAAATAATTAGGAAAACAATCTTAACAAAACTATAACATTGCATAACAAACCCTAACAATAATTTAGAATTTCTAGACTTCTCCATTATTAAGCTAACACTCCCCTTTAATGGAGAAATGTGATTTTTAAATATTTTTTTCTTTTGTGAAGATGTCAGCCATATTTTCATTTGTATTACAATAAATTCTATCAATATACTTTGAGTGTATCTTCTCCCTTATAAAATGATGTTACCTCTCAATGTGCTTCCATCTAACATGATACACATATGTTGACATTTTCCATTCTTCTCTCACATCTTCAAGAATTGACCTCAACCAAACTACCTCACAAGTAGCACAGCACAAGGTTTTGTCTTCAGCGTCAGTTGATGACAAATAAACAATTACATTATGGCTGTTTCTTGCTGCTCCATGATACAATGTGTATATCCTATGGTTTATTTTCTATCATCAACATTTCAACTTAACATCAAACTCATAAATATATTTAATACTAAAATTAGCAGTTCCTTTAAGATATCTAAGTACTCTCTTTTTTGTTAGCAAGTGGCTTTCATGAGGCTTGCCCATGAATTGACTCCAGATGTTGAATGGATATGCTATATTTGGTTTCGTTGTAGTGAGATATTTTAGACTCCCCACCAATTGACGATACAATGTACCATTCACCTCTTTTTTCCCATCATCATTGTAGAGATTAGCATCTTTACATTGGTATTGAACCTTTTAAGAATCTCCCTTGTATATTTGTTTTGTGTGTCTAGAGTCTGACTAGATTCTCTCCATATTTCAAGACCTAAGAAATAATGTAACTCACTAAGATCTTTCATCTCAAAAACATGTGACAAATGTCTTTTAATTTCATCAATCAACTAAGACGCATTTTCTGTTATAATGAGATCATCAACATACAAGGAAATCAAAGAAACATGCCCCTTCCGATATGACTTGATATATAGTTTAGTGTCACTCATACTTTTCATAAAACCTTTTTGAACAAAGAAAGAGTCAATCTTCACATATTGAGATCTTTGCCTGTTTTAGTCCATACAAGGCTTTCTTTAACTTACAAACAGGATGTTCTTGATCTTTCTTTACAAATCCTTTTCAGTGAACAAGATATACTTCTTCCTTTAGTTTCCCATTTAGATAAGAAAACTTAACATCTAGCTGATGTAGTTTCCAACTATGTTTTGTAGCTAATGCAATCATTAATCTAATTGTATTTAGCTCAACTATAGGTACAAAGGTATCCTCATAATCTATTTCCTCTTTATGTGAATATCCTTTTGCAACCAATTGGGCTTTATATTTATCTATACTTCCATGAACATTGAGTTTTGGTTTGTACAACCATTTGGATCCTATGGGAACTTTTTTTTAAGGTAATTATGATAATTCCTATGTATTATTTTTTATTATGGACCCATACTCTTCCTTCATTTCATCTCTCCATAATAGATACTCTTTAGCTTGTTCATAATTCAAAGGTTCTATGACATTAATTGCATTATCCATCAAAGCATAATATTTGTACCTTTCAGGTAGATGATTTTGGTGTGATGACCTCCTTCGTTCTTTGTTGTTTTCACCTCTTCTTCTTCTTTGTGGTGAATCTCCTCCTCCTCTTGGTGTACTTTGGTTGCTTGTAATGTCCATATCAATGAGTTCCTCCTCTTGTTTTTGTTCATGTTTTCTGTTTCTTTTTTGACATCATGATCATAAGGAATATGCCATGTACCATAACTTTCGACCTTATGGCCTTCATCTACATGCTCATGAAATAACACATCTCTACTTGCAAAACTTTATATGTGCAAAGATCAAACACCTTGTATGCTTTGTAATCAAAACAATAACCAATAAAAATGCACTTGATTGTTTTTGCATCTAGTTTTCTCCTATCTTCTCTAGGAACATGAGAAAAAACTTTTCTTCCAAGTATTCTTAAATGGATTATTGTTGGTTTATAGCCATAAAGAGATTCAAAAGGAGTTTGATGGTGTAAAATTTTAGTTGGAATTCTATTTTCCAAATAAACAATAGTACTTTTATCTTCAGCCCAAAAACTATTTGTAAGAATTTTACCTTTTAAGATGATCTGTGCACATTCCACTAAGGTTATTTTCTTTCTCTCAACTAATCCATTATGTTGTGGAGTATTTGGCACCATATATTGTTGGAAAATTCCACGGGATTTGCAATACTTGACATATGCAACTAATGTATACTCTCCCCGATGATTTGATTGGAGGATGTGGATGTCTTTTCCTGTTTGCTTCTCAACCATATTTTTAAATTATTTAAAGTATTCAAATACATCACCTTTATTTCTCAGAAAAAAAACTCATGTATATTTTCTGCAATCATCAATAAAGATCAATAAATAATATGTTCCACCAAGTGATCATGTCTGCATAGGACCACACAATTGTTTTTGCAAAAGTTCAAGAATATCTCATTTTCTTTTATATATATGAGTAGGGAATTCTTCCCTATGCACCTCCCCTAATGCACACCCTTCACATGTAGAATATTCATTTTGAAGAAATGGTATTCCTTCCACCATTCCTTGTTTTTGTAGTAGTAAAAATGCATGATAGTTAAGGTGGCCATACCTTTTGGTGCCATAAAAATCATGTTGTCATGGTTGTAGATACCAATGCCTAATGACTTTTTATCTTCACATCAAGCTTGTATAAACCTATGACTCTGATTCCTATTGCAACAACTTTGTAATCATCCTACATATCTTTTACCACACAATGTGGCTTTAAAAATTCTACCTTCAAATCTTGATCTGTTATGGTAGAAACTAAGATTAAGTTCTTCTTTATACCAAGCACGTACATCCGATTTTGAATCTGTTTAACTCAACCATTAGGTAATGTCACAGAAAAATAATTGTATCCTTTAATTTGATGTGACCAATCATCCTCAAGATATATATCACCACCATTATTTGTTTCATGATAATTTTCAAATGAGTGCTTGTTACAAGACATATGTATGGAGGCATTGGAATCAATAAACCATGCATTTGAGTCATCTGTTTCAGCGGACAAGGAAACATCTAAAATAAATGATATGATATTTTTGATGTCATCATTCATTTTTTCTCCTACATCAGCAAAATGACCAATGTGCTTTTGTTTCTATGTTTGGATTCATGACATTTCCTTCTAAAGCAATGTCTAGAATTTTATCCAAATTTTCCATAGTAAGAACATGCATCATTCCTTTTAACATTAGAATCAAACGTTGAAGGTGTCATACCTTGGTGTGGCTTTGCATATGGTGGATTTCCATATGGTGGCTCACTCCCCTTATTTCTTTCCCATGGATTTCCTTTGAAAGGCAGTTTCCGTTTTTCCATCAATGCTAGATCATAACTTTGAGACCTTTCATTAAGATTATTTTTCATTTTCCCTTCCTGCATTAGTATACCTTCCAACTCTTCAAAAGTAGGATCCTTCTCCCTTGCTGCAAAACCTATGATAAACATTTGGTATTCTTCTAGCATACCATTTAAAATTATAGTGACTAAATCAGTGCTCGATATTATTTCACCTATATTACTGTTGACGCTTGAATCTGTTAGGAACGAAACAACAACGTCACGAGGATACAAATCCTTTGGCGTTTTAATAGATGTGGTACTTCTATGTTCGAGATTTTTAAAATGTGGGACATTTATAGAAGTCCATCGAAGGAAAGTAAAAACATATATAAAAGAAAAACGAAAAAATGTTTTTTTTTTCGTTTCAAAGAAATTTCCTGAGAATGGACCAGGAACCACATACATTTATACATTTAAAACAAATAAACATAATTTCCTCACATCAATCATAGTAGGGCTAAAGATTTTTGGTCACATAAAAAATTAAAAGAAAATGATTTGCATGCATAAGAGAAATTTTATAGAGTGATACATGGGCAGATCAGATGAAGATAATGATAGATCAACTTCAAATACTTTATATTCAGAAAAACTGGGTTACAAAGTACAGTCAATATTGTTCCCAAAATAGCTCTCTTGGAATTTCTAAAAAATATATAGTTCAATACATATTCTCTGAAATTAAAATGCATTTGTTATAATGACTTGGATTGGGCCTCCTGCGGACCATTAAGAAAATATGTATAAGAATGAAGTTTGTAGAATGAAGAAAGTGGGCGGCGGAATACAACAAGACCTGGTAAGAAGAAAAAATAAATTATCAGTCTTCGGTTAAACCTTTCTATTTAAATAGGTGGAGTAACTGGATGAAGAGCTTGATAAAGACAGAAAGATATGATAAATATGAACTTACTATGATGGTTTCTCATGTTTTTCACTTTCTTGTTGATGTCCTTTTATGGCTTTCATCGACGGTTACAGGAATCGTCTCAACCGCCCTTTGCCCTTCATCGGTAAGTTTGTCGACAAACTTTTTAAACCACTCCTCGATGTAGCTCCTCATTTGCACCACATTGATTTCATGCCGGATTTTTATATTGAATATATCAACTTCCAAGTCCCTTAGATCAATATAAATATTCCGTAAAGCTTCTTCAATATCTTGATTTTTAATTGAATAGTCGACTAGCCAGTTTTCCATGTCATCTTCACTATACTCAAGAATGCCATAGAAATTTTCAAATGATAACCCTTTAAAGATATCAAATTGTTCGCCAAATGCTTGCTTGGTTAAGAACAACGAGTTGAGTATCAATTTGGGGTCTTGGACCTCATTGGTGCTCCCAACTACGTCTATCTTCGTCAACTTTTTGAATAATTCTTCTCTTCTAGTTATGGCTTGGTTGCATGCTTGGACAATAATATTAAGGTTCTTAGCCTTTTCCTTCCATCATGTGTTTAGTTGTTTTATCTATTTCGGAGAAGGGAGATCCTACTCTCTTCTTCTCAACTCTATCATATTGGTAACTTTAAAACCAAAGGGTACAACAATCTCGAGGTAAAAACCTTCCTTGTTTTTCAAATCTTCCTGTAAATATTCATGAAAAGCGTGTGCTCTAGTTACAAAAGAGACCATTCTCTCTGACATATCCCAAGCCTTTGTAATAAATTCCATCCTTTTCTTGATATTATTCTCCACATAGCCCCGAGCGGATGTGAGAAGGCTTGCCGATCCTTTTAATTTTCGTGCAAGTGTGGTAGGCCCGATCATTGCTAAAGAACTAGTAAGTACTGGAAGAGGATTTAAAGTTTCCTCCAATTCTTTGATTCATTCCTTTAACCTAACATTCTTTGATTCAAGGCCTCCAATAGAATTATCTAGAGCATCTCTAGTTTCTCGGTGAATTTGGGAAATTTAGGAAGGCCGCATGTTCCATAGGTTAATATATGAATGAGATTTCCCCGTTTTATTCTTTACATCTCTTTTCTCAATAATCAAATTTTTGGACTCGCTATCAAAAACAACGCTCTGAAATACAAAAGACTCTTCTTCATCGAAGGTCTCACTCTCAATTATTTCCATTTGAGGATTCTCGTGAGCAGTGTTCTTTAACTGGTCGACGTTTGAGAACACTTTTTCTATGTTCCATATCCTCGAGGGAGAGGTCGTGGATGTCTCTTTCACCTCAAGATCCCTCCTCTTCTTGCACAATGTTTTTTCTTTTCTTCCTCAAGGGAAGCTTGTGAGAAATTTCAATTTTTCCTGAAGGAGGGTTCTTATCTCCTCCTGCGCCTGAAGAACTGTGGGTTACTTTCTTAATTTGGTGGGTCATTGGAGCGTTTCTTCGAGATGTTGTACTCTTTGGAATGACAGTCAGGGATTGGGAACTTTTCTCACCCAGACATTTTCCTCTCTGGTTGTACAACTCAATGGTGTTGACTATCATTTCCAGGTCACCAGTGTCACGAGTGGGAGTGCATTAGACATTATCTCCATCTTCATTTAGAATAAAATTAATGAAAGAATTGTTGAAACCAACATCCAATAGATGTTCTACGAAAATTCTGCTAGGGTCGAACCCTTTTACTCTTTCAACATATTTTAGATTGAGTTTGTGGAAGTGGCCCGTGAATTCATCAATATTGTTCATATTTCTAAATATGAAGTCCCCAACTTTCCAAGGCAGAGGTAGGAATTGTTTTTTTTTTCTTTTCATGGAAAAAAATGCAACCAGTAGTTGTATTGCCTTGCTATTTTAGCAACAAACATTTTGTGAGATATGTAGCACGGAAGGAAGGAAGGATTTTCCTTGGAACCAAAAATCATTATAACGTTATCTCCATTTGTTCTAGTGTCCCCTTCCTATCCAAGAACTTAATCACCTAGTCATACATTCGGGGAGTGTCCTTTCCAAACAACGAGCCTTTAAAAACTGAGACAAAATCATTAAAAAATTCATAAAAATGTTGGGAGGCCTTGTGCCTCCATAATGTTTGATACCAGAAGGTTACTGGGTCAAATTTTCAGTTTACCTTATTACGCATAGATAATCTCTGGAATTGACAGCAATGCGCTATCGCAAAAACCAAATAAGATGACATAAAGAGTTTCTTCTCCTTCTTGTAGTGTGACAATTGGGAAGAAATTTCAATGGAAATAAACTTACCCCAATCAAATATGGCTTGTTCTTTGACCGTAAAATATAGAATGTAAAGAATCATCCGGGAGATGCTGGTTGTAGTTTCTTGTCTTGTTATCTCATGAAAATCCATGCAATTTCCCGGAAGGGATTTTTAAATGAGCCAATCAGGAATATCATGATGTCCTGGGGGATGACCTTTGGGTTCTCTAGGAATTCAGGTAAGAGGTCCAATCCATTGCCATGCTTCTTTAAGAACTCCCTGCAATCTTTACCCTTGACAATGAGCGTTGGTTTGGGAAGTCTCAACATCTTACAGAATACCTGAGGTGATAGAGAGACAGAGGAATGTTCCCACAACTGAATAATATTTTAGCTTGGAATATATCTTTCGGTGCACCAGGTGACCAACTCCTTACAGTCAAAGACTTCTGGGACATAACCTACGCGTACAATTCCAGACGTCCAGATTACATCCTTCGGGGAAGAAGGGGATGAGTAGTAGGAATATGCTCTGGACCACTAAAAAATCTGGTCCTCGTGCCCAAAAATATTCAATGTATCTCCACAAAACTATTGTCAAGTTGCTGCCATAAGTTGACGAGAATGTTTGCTTTCTCTAGATTATGCTTAAAATGAACGCTGGAGGGGGATAATATAATCTATTGAGTCTCAAAATTATCGCATTTTGATTCTCTTTCCCTTCACCATTCTTCACATTTATCCTTATTCTACCACTCCATAAACCATTCATTAATACCATTTTCATAATTAAATATGGGTTTAGCCTTATTATTTTCCAAATCATTTATTTTAGTATTAAAAGAGAATTTGTGATTAAATATTAGAAAATTGACATATTTTTCATATATATCTCAAATATTTATGTGAGCTTTGTAATGTAGGGATATTTGAAGCTTTCAACGAAGGAGTATTCAAACATTTCTCAAATGTTTTCTCCATCTTTTCACAATTTGAAGGAGATAATTCAAGCTAATTTCAAGGAGGAATATCATGACAGAATTTGTGTAATTATAGAAAATTGGTTGGGAGAAAAGTGGAGAGGATTTGAAGGGATAAGTATTTTGTAATTATAGAAAATTGGTTGAGAGAAAAGTGGAGAGGATACGTATTTTGTAATTATAGAAAATTGGTTGAGAGAAAAGTGGAATTGTAATTATGAGTTGCTTATCTTCTTTTCAAAGAACTCATGTATAAATAAGAGGGCTCTCTCCTCATTTTAGGGGGAGGAGAGGAAGAGAGGAAGAGAGAAAGTGAAGAAGCATATAGTTAGTCTTTGCTCTTGAGATAATGAGTTAGTCATGGATTTCATCATGTTGTAATAGAGTTTTAGATCGATTTCTCCATAATAGATTTCTTATTTTGAGTTGTTAATATAGATTTTATGTGAGCTCACATATGTTTGTCAGTTGTTATTTTTTATTTATGTTATAGATGATCTTTCCTTTGTATAAATTCGTGCTTTCTCAATCAGGTCTAATTTATGTAATTTCACGCTTTCGTTTGTGTTATACAATTCGATTTCATGCTTTCTCAATTAGGTTCAATTTATGTAATTTCACGCTTTCGTTTATGTCATGCAATTCGATTTCATGCTTTCTCAATTAGGTGTAATTTATGCAATTTCATGCTTTCTCAATTAGGTGTAATTTATGCAATTTCATGCTTTCGTTTATTTTATGCAATTCAATTTCAGTCATGTGTTTCTTTTTCATTAGATTAGGTTAGTTTGCTTTCATCCTGCATATATTGTGCTAGCACATTGTAAGATTACAAACTCCCTGGGTTGATAATTTATGTCAAATTCATTAGCATATAAATAGCTCGACATTTTGGCGCCATTGTCGGGGAGGTGCTAAAGAGATTAAAACTTAGGTAGGTAAGTTGCCTTTAATTACACAACAAGGGGGAGGAGAAACCTTAAGACGAGAGGTAAGAACTCGCACATCCATTTTAATGGGTCACTCCAAAGCCTTGTTGTTCCCTTTCCGCAAGAGTGTTTAATTTTTCTGCAATTTTTCTTACTGTTCTTAGTTTGTTTACTTTTCTAAGTTTGTTTACTTGCTTGCAATTTACTTTCCCGCAAGCGTGGTTTCTTTCCTGCATAGTGTGTTTACTTTCCCGCAATTTATTTTCCTACCAGTGTGCTTATCTTACTGCAAGAGTGCTTTCTTTTATTTCTTTTATGCAAGTTTTATTTTCCTTCATTATGAATTAGTTTATGCTTTTATACGAGTTTGATTTTGATTTTGTACATGTTCATCTATGATTTTACGCTACTTTTGTAATAGTATTGTTTCGTAATGTCTCTTACTGCTTTATACCAATTTTCCATTTGTAGTATCTAATTTGAATACTAGTAAGATGATTTTAGAATGAATATAACCTTGAAACAACTCTCTCAGATCCTAGCAAAAGCCAGGATCTCATCTTCTCGAGAAGATGAGATCTTGACAACAATCAAAGACTTAGCCTCTCCTCCTGAAGAAAAAGAAGAATCGACAATCGAAGAATCAAATGAGGAACAACTATTCGAACAGAATATTGAGGAGGACCAATAAGAGAATGCAAGTAAGCTGAATCAGAACGAAAATCACACATACAAAAGCCTCATTGAATGGTGGTTTCAAGCGAGTATCAAGACAATTCAATGTTTTCTTCCCTATTTCTCTGTATCGCATTTACCGCAATTGATTTCACACACTTATATACATTTCAATTTTCAATTTTCGAAATTGCGCTTGAATATATTCTTGCTCCTATTACACAAATGGTTAAATTGGAAATTTGCTTACACGTACTTAATTTATAAATTCTAATTAGCATAGAGTAAGTAGGAAAAGTATGCTATCCTCCGCACTTCATTCGATCTAAGGATCAAAAAGTAGGATGTCTCTAATGTTTTCAGGAAAAATAACATGTAAAAAAAGTTTATCCCCATTTGCTAAAAACTTTTTAAATTTCCAATTTTTGTTTTTTTAAACTAGTGNNNNAAAAAAAAAAAAAAAAAAAAACTTAAAAAATTGTGTTTTTATTTAATATAAAATAAACAATTTCAGGCTAAGATTGTCAATCTTGCGCCCACACCGAGGCTGATACTGTCAATCTTGCGCCCACACCGAAACATGCAAAACAATAAAACCAATAACACATGAAGCCATGGATTACTATCAATGAAGTAAAGGCGAGGTTCAAGGATCGATTCCGCCTGCCACAATGATCTTCTCATTGTCCTCATTGTAATGCCCCATATTTTGACCTTAGGTAGTTAGAACATTGTTGTTTACTAATCTTGATAATTCAAAGTTTAGCATTTGTTTGGAGTCACTTAGACTTTGTTAGACAT
>SNQJ01S0176764.1:8407-19755 GCA_010110895.2 Picea sitchensis | reverse complement strand
TATGTTTTAAGTTCTTAAATCTTAAAGTTAGCCTACTACTTATTTCATCATGTTATTAGATTTAGATTTATCATTGAGAAGATGTAGAAGAAATGTGTAAATAAAAATCAATGAAATCATGCTAAAACAAGTTGTTAATATGTTAATTTTTAAATAAATAGTTAATTGCTTAGCATCTCGTGGAAGGGTGCTACACTCATTTAGGTATGGAGATAGCCTCATAATCTTGTCAAATAGCATCAGTGCTTGTGTGTGAAGGCGTATCATGGTGCCTCGTTTACAGATCTCTCGGCTCCACCATCGACATAACAAGCAAAAAGTTAGAAACCCTAAAAGACCTCTGCCCCCTCCAAGAGATCAAAAGACCAAAAAGTTGATAGATTTGAAACCAGCCTGAAAGAATCCAGTCAGGATCTCTAATTCTCCAAGTTCAAGTCCGAGGGCGTAGTGGCCATCATGCTTATTATCGTCTTCGGTTTGTTAAAATTCTCTATTCTAAGGAAGAGTTGTAGCCAAGCTACCATTCACCCCGATTCCTTTCATACAAAAAATGATCCAGAGGGGCCTCAGTGGAGATGATCCAATTGACTGTGCAATGAGCATTAGATCTAATTTGCAGAAGTTTCTGGGGTTTGCTCCGCCCAGAGGTGTTGCAAGCACAAGATTGTTACTAGTTCCTGACACCATTTCGAGTTAAAAATTACCATTCATTCGTAGCTTCGGTGGAATGGTTTCTGACGTTTTGATTAAAGATGAGCACGGGTGAGAATTCCACACTTGATACAAGTGCACCAGAATGGCGATCGATTAAACAAATTAGGCCAAAAAAATCTGTGCATTCACATGCATAAACCACCTGCTACATTATCGACCGAAATTTTTCGGTTTGTTAATTATGCCAACCCATCACTCTGATTCATCTTACAAATTTAGTATGCCATCTGTCAAACACAACCACATGTTGTTTTGTGTGTGTCTCGTCTAAGAATAGGATATTTGGGTGCGTGTGTTGCAACTCCAAGCAAAGAAAAATCGGTTCAGTTCAAGGAACTAGATCTTGTTAAAACGAAAATCATTACACCATCTCCACAAAGCATGGCATGGCTTGCACTTCAATTTGTTTCTTTCCTTTTTAATTTCTATATGGCTTATATTTATACCAACATTCATACGACAATGATATGGCCATAAATCGTATGTGAAAATGTATGTCTGCTACAAACATTCTAACCATAGCTTTATGATCTAAAACTCCTCTTACAAACACTATTCTGCGTTTAATATTTTCTTCCATTGATATTTATACCATTCATAACTTTCTGGATCTCGCAGCAGTCATTCGTGAGAAGTCTTGGGGAGGCAACTACCTGCAGCAGCCTGTTATGGGAACCCAACAACCGATGCCTCCTGGCGTAGTTGGACCTGAAACCTACTACCCACATGGTTACCAGGCCGTTCTGGGTTATCCTAGTCCTCAAGTCTATCCACCTGTTTTTGAGGTCAACATTGTGCATCGGTCTTGGCTGGGCTCTTTTCATAATCGTCTTTTTTTTTTTTTTTGTCTTAGCGTCAATTCCTTGGTATGTGGGAGCATTTCTTATCTTATGTGTCGACAAGATTATAGAGAAAAACCTGTTCTACTGGCCTACAATATTGCAACCATTCTTTTAGCAGCTGCAATGATTATTGGTGCAACTAAAGGTGCAAATGTGTGGTAAAAACTTGATTCAACAAAGATCGTGGGGGTACATAATAGTTGCAAACCAATATTATTTATTAACCATGTTATCATCCATATCTCATGTGTGTCCATTGCGAAAATATTAGGTGAGAACGAATACTCATATTTCATAGAAAGGGCTAGCATTTGAATTTGCATCAATTTTTGGTATCAATTCATTATGCTGCATGGTTTTTATAATATTCTATGTTTGCTCTGAAGGCGGGATTGTTGGAAATAATATAGAGGTGTTGTTGCATGTGTTGGTTATTCCCTTCTTTTAAAAAATTTACATGTGAAAGAGAATAGCTTACAATATTTTTATTGTTGTCTTTCTTTGTATGGACAACAAAATAAAAATTTACCTATGCTCGTCATTTTGCTAATGTATTTTGAATGCAGGTAAAGAAACGATGGAAGCCAAACAACGCTATGTATTGGCACTCCTATTTTTATTTGGACAACATCAAAAGATGTTCAATTTCATGGTGGTTGAATTGATGATTTTAGAGCAGCTAGGAATCAAGCAATAAAGAAATCAATTAGAAAATGAAAAAAAAAATTAGGTAATATATAAAAATTAAAATAAAAACCATAAAAAAAAAAAAAAGTTTAATTTTGCAAATGGAGTACGAAAACCTTTTGAAAACAATATTAATATCATGTTTTCATTTCTTACGCAAAATTGGTTTTTGAAGTCACTCAAAACAGGAACCGACAAAGAAAATCATGCATCACAACAGTAGGTAAAAACACATTTTGTTTTATTTCAAATTTGATTTTCTGAGCATGCACTTTTCCTACATTTTATGCTCTCATAATTTTGTTGCAAGATTAGTGCTAACATTTTACAGGTTCGAAGACGATTAAAATTTCCTGCAAAGTGATTTCAATAATCACATAAACTTTTCAGAGAAACATATTTCATCAAAAGATTGAAGGAGTTAAGCTTTTCTTTGCACATATCATATCATTTGTCGTCATAATAATCCTTTCAAGAAAACCAAATCGCAATATGATATGTTTCCATACCTCCCTCCTTCTAAGCTTATTAGTCATCCATTTTGAAGTCCACCTTTCATTTCCTTATCCATCATGACTTCACACATGCCTACCTTTCTGAGTCGCATACATTTTTCCCTATTTTTAGTTCATATATTTTCCTTGCAAATAAAACCATTCAGTTCCCTTTCGATGACTGCATTATCCTGCTTTCTTTTTCATAAACCCTATTTCTACCGAGATATTTTCATCTATATTCCTACCAATCATTTTGTACAACTCGTATTGACTGATGTGGGATTCCTTAAGGCCCACCTTTCAACAATTCTTACCCTATCGACCTCAACAACTTATCTGGGATAGACACTAGAGTCCTTATAAGTACCTTGAGGCTTGCATGCCTTAATGGAAAGTTATCTCACTGACAATCATGGCAATACATCAATGTCCCTTGATCGTTAGATCTTGCAAGTGGCTCTACATCAGCTCATTCATTTGCACTTCGCAAGATGTACTTAGGTACCTTGGCACTCATTAACATCAATCATGAGTTTTCCTCGCATTGGTTAATGACATTCATCAATGGTCGGTAATCCAATGACTTCTTTTCATGCTCGACATCGACACATTCATTCACATGACTAGAATTGTACCATCATGTTTAGAAGTGGGTGAATACTACACACTTTTCCATGACTCCATCAGTAGTTGCAACAGTACTTTTCCAGCCATCTGAAAGTACCACAGTTCCACTTTCAGACTTCATATTTCGATTCATACAACCAATAAGCATTTTAGATTCCTTCACTTCACATTCCATGAGCAACAATGACATTTTTCATGATCCAACAACAACTACATTCTTATTGCATAGTTCGTATACTTCTTGGGTAAGTGGAGGTATGTTGTTTTCTAAAATTTAATCATGCAATTCCTTACATGCTAGAATGAATGCATTGGAAAATTCCCTCACCATGTTTTGTTTCCTTTCTCCTTTTCGTGCACATAACACATCTTCAGTTGGGGGGGGGGATATTCGTTACCATTTGATTCCATTTTCCATATGTCATCTCACTTACCATTGATCAACATGTCTCTTCCAAACTATACTTTGTTGCACCTTGATTCTAGATACCACTCTATTTTGGCATGATTCATAACATGAAGAAAAGGCTTTCTAATGTACATTGATGGTTCATCATTTCCAATGCATGTATGCTTTCATATTATGTATTGCGGAAAAAACACAAGTAATGTTGTTAACACAAGAACCAACATTTGTTATATTCATGGTTGTCACACAAGAACCAACCATAAAAAAAATGTTGCCACTCACACATTTCAAATCATAGAATGATTTCATTAAGAATGCAAAAGTCCCACAGAATAACCATGCAAGGTTGCATGAGGACATGCAACCAGATCAGTTGGGGGGGGGATTTTCATCCTCTTTATTGTTAAAAAATCTAATCACGCAAAGCCAAAAATTGAGAAGAATTTTTTTTATGCAAGGTTGCATAAGGACATGCAACAAGTTTAGTTGGGGGGAATGTTGAGTCTCAAAATTGTCTCATTTTCATCCTCTTTCCCTTCACCATTCTTCACATTTATCCATATTCTACCACTCCATAAACCATTCATTAATACCATTTTCATAATTAAATATGGGTTTAGCCTTATTATTTTCCAAATCATTTATTTTAGTATTAAAAGAGAATTTGTGATTAAATATTAGAAAATTGACATATTTTTCATATATATCTCAAATATTTGTGTGAGATTTGTAATGTCGGTATATTTGAAGCTTTCAACCAAGGAGTATTCAAAATTTTCTAGAATGTTTTCGTCATCTTTTCACAATTTGAAGGAGATAATTCAAGCTAATTTCAAGGAGGAATATCATGAGAGAATTTGTGTAATTATAGAAAATTGGTTGAGAGAAAAGTGGAGAGGATTTGAAGGGATACTTGTATTTTGTAATTATAGAAAATTGGTTGAGAGAAAAGTGGAATTGTAATTATGAGTTGCTTATCTTCTTTTCAAAGCACTCATGTATAAATAAGAGGGTTCTCTCCTCATTTTAAGGGGAGAAGAGGAAGAGAGGAAGAGAGAAAGTGAAGAAGCACATAGTTAGTCTTTGCTCTTGAGATAATGAGTTAGTCATGGATTTCATCATGTTGTAATAGAGTTTTAGATCGATTTCTCCATAACAGATTTCTTATTTTGAGTTGTTAATATAGATTTTATGTGAGCTCACATATGTTTTTCATTTTTTATTTGTTATTTATGTTATAGATGATCTTTCCTTTGTCTAAACTCATGCTTTCTCAATCAGGTTTAATTTATGTAATTTCACGCTTTCGTTTGTGTTATACAATTCGATTTCATGCTTTCTCAATCAGGTTCAATTTATGTAATTTCACACTTTCATTTATGTCATGCAATTCAATTTCATGTTTTCTCAATTAGGTGTAATTTATGCATTTTTATGATTTCGTTTATTTTATGCAATTCAATTTCAGTCGTGTGTTTATTTTTCATTAGATTAGGTTATCTTTATTTCATCCTGCATATATTGTTCTTGCACCTCATAAGATTACGAACTTCATGGGTTGATAATTTATGTCAAATTCATTAGCATTTAAATAGCTCGACATAATCCTCCATAAATCCTGCTTTAATGTGTTTTAATAGGAGATCTCCTCAAGCCTTTTGTTTATTAATGACAATCCTTTCAAACTTGTATTGTAAGTTATTAGCATTAAAAGCATAGTAGATGTGCATTGGGAAGGGAGCGAGGGTGGAAGGGATGGATGGGAGGAAAAAATTATTTGATATTTTTTTGTACCCAGGAACCCGCGAACCTATGAGTTTGCGACGATATAAGGTGCGAAATTGGCTAACTATAGAATGGTGCGACGATCAAACGGAATCATTGTAGGAGGAATGAGACTTGGAAGTTCAGGGAGTCTAGGGATCAAAATGTAGATCGTGGAAGTTTTTGGTGCAAGGTGTATATCACGGAACATGGGAGCATGAGAGTTCGATCCCGCCAACCTGGGAACCCGCAATCGTAAAATCGGCTAAGTATGGAACAACACGGTGGTCGTTCAGACTCATGATGTGAATTTATAGATGGAGATGAGAAACCATAATTCCGCCAACCCAGGAGCCTGCATCTGAAAAATGTGAATAAGTATAGAACTCGAAAGGGATAGTAGAAGGGAAAAAAGAAAAGGGAAAAAAACGAGTAAATTTAGAAGAGGGAAAATAAATGGAGAAAATAATTTGGGAAAATAGAAAAGGGGAGGGAAATTTTGGAAATGGGAAATGACCTCAACAACAGGCTCTAACTGTGGGATGATAACCCCCTATGGGTTGTCAAGAATCCAGAATCTCTCGTGACCAAGTGCTTCTTTCCATTGGGCTATGAAGTCAGATTAAGAATATACAAGCTAAAAATAAAATTATGTACAATGATAATGAAAAAGTGCTAGGAGAAGAAACCTTTCAAATTTTTCCCATTGATAGGCAACATTAACCTTTTTCCTTTCATGTCTTCGAGCATATATGAGTTAAATCCCAATATATTTTCGACGAAATATGGTCTGATCCAGAGTGCTTCGAACTTTGCATGCATGGATGGATTCTCCTTGGCTTTGTTCCAAAGCAATACCAGTTCTCCCTTATGAAAGTTCTTCATAGTTGTGCTTTGATCAAAATATATCTTGACGCTTTGTTGCCTCTGAGAATTTTGATTCGGGGCCTTGCTTCATTCCTCTTCCAACTTCAAAAACTAATTGATTCTTTTCTAGATAGGCGAAGTGTCTTTTGTATCCTCAATATTAACCACGGAGATCAATGCATTAATCTCGAGGCTAAAAAACATTTTTTCCACTTTCCCATAAACCGATAGATACAGAGACATCCCAATTCTATCCTTTGGGGTTGTCTTGCTTTCCCATAATGATTTTATCAACTTCATATGTCAATTCCTTTGGTTTCTATCAACAGTTTTCTTCAATATCTGCACAAGTGTTTTGTTCGTGGATTCATCAAGGCCATTTCCTTGTGGATAATAATTCGATGGTTGATCCATGATAATCCCATATTGTATACAAAACTCCTTGAACTTTGATCCAATGAGGATCAAACCATTGTCTATGATAAATTTATTAGGGACACCAAACCTCGACAGAATGTTGTCCTTGAGGAATCTAATCAATTTTTCGGCATCAACCTTCTTTAGTGCCACCGCTTCTGGCCATTTCATGAAGTAATTGGTAGCTTTCAGAATGTACATATTCCCCTTGCTATATTTTGGATTAATTGGCCCAACAACATCAAGTCCCCATTGTGAAAATGGTTGTTCCACCACAATCGGTTGCAAATCCATCGCAACTTTCTTCTTTTTTTCTGAAAACTGCTAACACAAAAAACATCTCCTTATTGCGGCATACGAATCCATGAAGATTGACGACCAATAAAATCCGTCTCTGATTATTTTGTGGGCAGTTGCAGTAGGTGAAAAGTGTCCACTGCATATTCCCTCATGGAATTCTTTGATCAGTCCTTGAGATTGATTCTCATCGATGCATCTCAGCAATATGCCATCAAAATTTCTTCTAAAAGGTATGTCAGCAATCAACATGTATTGGTTCACCTTCATCTTGAGTGTCCTTCACTCCTTGGGACTCATTGTAACAGAGAATTGCCCAGACCTTAAATATAATATGATATCCCTGTACCATTTTGAATCAACTAATGGTTCTCTGGCTGATATTGAAATAATCCCATCGACTAAGTCCCCATTCACAATAAGCTTGCATAAACCTTGTCCTTTAATTTCCTTCAAAGGTTTAATCTCGATATCATACTCTTGAATTTTCACTAACCAGTTATCCAATTTCCGTTCTCTCAGCTGTTGATTTAGAATCATCTTGACTGGTGAGGAGGGAACATAATCTATAACATGGGAGTTTAATATATACGCCCAAAAGTGCACCACAAATTTCACAAGAGCCAAATCCTATTTCTCGAGCTATGAATAACTCAACTCATAGTTGTGTAGGTTTTTTCTCATAAAATTTATCGGGAGTTCTTCTCCGTTGCTATTTTTCTGAGTGAGGATGGATGGAATGACTACCTCTGTAGCATATGAATAGATAAGAAAATATCTCTAAAATTATGGATTAATGAGGAAGGGAGCGATGGTGATTTCCCCTTTGATAATGTTGAAGGATTCCTAAGTATATTTTTCCACTCAAATCTTTGCTCCTTTTTCAACAACAAATTCATAGGTTTTACAATGCTTGCGTAATCAGGGACAAATCTTTGAACAAAATTGATTTTCCCAAATAATGACTAGACTCCCTTTTTATACGTCGAGGGGTTGAGTTCATTAATTTCTTTAACTCTTTATGGATCTATGTAAATATCCTTGCATACAATGTGTCCCAATATATTTCCTTGAGTCATAGCGAACAAGCATTTCTTTTGGTTCAAAGAAACGTTGTATAATCTACATCTCTCAAAAACATTTCTTAAACGATGGATGTGATCCTCCCTTTTGTTTGAATACATTTTCAAGTCATCTTGATAGTGTGCCATAAATTGTTCTATCAATTCGTTGAATGCATGATCCATGTCCCTTTGGATCATGGCTCCAACATTCTTCAAACCGAAGGGGATTATAGCATATGCATATGTTTCCCATGGTGTGATAAATGTTGTCTTTTCTCTATATTACTTAGCTACTAAAACCTGATTATATCCATAGAAACCATCCAACATAGACATACAGGACAATCAAGTAAATTGTTGTAGCAAAAACTCCATGTTGGGAAATGGAAAATTATCTTTTATGCTCGCTTTGTTAAGATCTCTAAAGTCAAAGCACATTCACATTTCCCCGGTCTTCTTCCTGAAAATCATTGGACTTGAAATCCAGTCTGAATGTCTGATGGGATAGATTATCCTTGCCTTCTTCAACTTCTCCAACTCAATTTTTACCAGATGTTTCAGCTTGGGATTCATCATTCTTATTTTTTGTTTCACTGGTTTAGCTTCTTCCCTCAAAGGAATGATATGTTGGAATATCATTTCATCATAGGCCTTCAAATCATCATAGGTACAAGAAAACACATAAATATATTCTTTGAATAAGGAAACATATTTATCAACCTCTTCAGGGGTGCAATCAACCCCCAATTTGACATATTTTTGGGACTGGTTCGTTCCAATATTGACTTTTCTTGTTTCTTGCAACTTTAGAATTGAAACTTCTTTAAAACGATTCTTGGCACGATCATATT
The DNA here is from genome assembly GCA_010110895.2 of Picea sitchensis. Lineage (NCBI taxonomy): Eukaryota > Viridiplantae > Streptophyta > Pinopsida > Pinales > Pinaceae > Picea > Picea sitchensis. The sequence goes on along the minus strand of SNQJ01S0176764.1, from coordinate 10,719 downwards.
TTATAAACAAAGATTCAACCTGTATACAATATTTCCGATGACCATCGAGCTATCGTCTTCTTCATCATCATCGTTTAACAAAAAATTCTTCATTTGTTCATCATTCTCAAATACTTGTAAGTATTCGATATTATCGGGCATGGATGGTTGAAAGTCTCTTTCTACCTGGAAATATTTTTTTCTTAGGACATCGTTTGGGTTTGATAATGAGGTCACCAAGGCTAGTGAATCGTCCTTGTGATTCTTTTCCCTTGGAATGAAAGAGATGTTGAAAGACCTGAAAGATTCCATTAGTTCATTAAATCTTTTAAAATATAGCTTAAGTCTTTCCTTTTTGATTTTGTACTTTTGGTAACTTGATTGATGACCAACTCTGAATCTCTAGTCACAATGAGATGTTTTTTTTTCATTCCTTGTGTGAGGATCATCCCCTAGATCAAAGCTTCGTATTTTGCCTCATTATTCGTGCATGGAAACTCTAGTCTTACAACATGGGGATGCTTCGTCTTGTCTAGGATTATGAGAACAATTCCAACTATGTTCCCATATTTAAAGCAAGATCCATCAAATGACATTCTCCAGTAGCCTTCAAACAAACATTATGGGCCTTCCAAGCCTTGAACTTGTCCTTGGAATTCGTTGTTCTCCATGACCAAGATATCATAGTTTCCAATCCCAACATCTATGTAATCTTCCATTAATTCATTATCCTTCTTCTTTAAGGAGAAAGGTTTCTGAGTTCACGAGGTACTTTAATCATTGCTCCCTCCTTGCCTGGTAGCATCATACAACTGTCGTCTTTCATTATATATCCGTCGATCATGGAGGTCCAATATCTTCCCAACACAACCCCATATACTGGAGGCAGGTATACCACGATAATATTAAAAAATGTGATGATATGGGGGGATATTGTAATCTAGGCATAAAAATCCTTGATTTTCACATACACCAACACTTTTCTAGAATCGATTGCATATATTCTCTCACCAGTTTCATAATAATTAGTGCAACTCATGCCCAACGCTTCCATGACTACAAGTGGCATTATATTATTTGTCGCACAAGTATCAACTAAACAATTATGTAATGCAACATCATGGTTTTCAATTGAAATCTAGAAGGGAGGAATTTTACCTCTCAGCTTAGTAGTTGAGTGGCTCTGGTTCTATTTTGGAGTGGTAACAACAATTTCAATTTTTTTTGATGAATCATCCAACAAGTTCAATATGTTATGCCTCTGCTGAGGAATATTTACCACTTCTGTAAAAGGAAAAGTTATCCTCAACTTACTTAAGTCCTCCACGACATTATATGTCATTTGAGTTGATCTTGACGCCATGTGTTTCCTTGTGGTTCCAACTGTCACTTTCTCATTCAACACTTTTTCATTTTCTTTTTCCTTTTACTTTTCTTTTTGTTTTTCTTTGTCGGAGTCACCTTTATTCTTTGGTCTATTTACAAACCCTCTTGTCTAGGAGACATTTTCTTCCAAGTTAGGATCGTTTTCACCCTCTCCACATATATACATGGATGTCTCGCATCCATCCATCTGCAATGTCTTGGAGTTTTCATCAGGTAATTAGTAACCCTCTTGCTCGATCAATTACTTGTCATATATATCATCCAAAATAGTTGCGTTTGGAGTAGGTTTTCTGGGAACCCTTGGTCTCTGTGGGTTGTGAATATTCTTGAGCCTGACTCTGTTTTCGGGGGGAGGGTTCCTCCTTTGTTTGAGAATCAGAATTATTGGGTTTGGCATGTAATTATATCCCCTTCTTAGCTTGGTTATTTCGATCTGCATCTGTTTGATGGTTTTATTCATCTGTGCAATATAAATTCTTTCCTTTGTTTCATGCACCACCACAGGATCAAGTTTTAGGTTGGGTATGGTTCCTTTAAACAATCCTCCTCCCGTCGTTTGATTCTGAGCCATCCGAGGTTTAAATTATTCGTTCTTTCTCAAGATGGAAGATCCTTGATTATCAATATTCAATCTTCCCATCCGCTTTTGTAATCTTCCCAGTATAATGTCAGGGTCGACACCCATTTCAATCACAATTTCTTCCATATCAGTGGCCTTGGTCATTGCTTCCTCCAAAGTATCAATTTGGGATGTTCTAATGGCATATTTTACATTCACGGGCATTGCATTATTATAACAACCGAGAATGACTGGGTCATTTGGTCTTCTAGGATTCTAGGATTCTACTCAAGGACTTATTGAACCTGAGATTAAAATCTCATGTCCTTTCATTCTTCCTCAATCCAATCTGAGTGAAGTCCATGAGGAGGGTATGGTAGGAAATTGG
>SNQJ01S0176762.1:4804-19906 GCA_010110895.2 Picea sitchensis | reverse complement strand
AGGAGATTTGGAGATTCGGGGAGGATGAGGCATCTAATTGAGGACCAGTGAGCTTCAGGTTAGTGGTCTAATCATCCTGCATAGAATTAGGGTTTCATTTTTAGACAGGGGTTGTACAAAGGGTCGTACAGGAGGTTTTATGAGTGTGGGCCCCCACATGCTCGGGTGATCCAGAAGTAAGCGCGCACACATTTGCGCCTACCCACCGGATAGGTGCGCATGGGGGTCCCTGTAAGGAGGACAAGGGTGCACATTATGTGTGTGCATGTTGGCTGCACAGTTGCACATGTGTGCGCGGTTGTGTATTGGATAGACGTGCTTTAAAGCACGCCTTTGTAGTGAACAAGCACACATATGTGTGTGCCTATGGAGTGAACAGGCACGCACATGTGTGCACCTGTGGGTTATACAGCCGCACCTTGGAGGCAAGGTTGACGGGTGTAAAACTTATATTTTTAATGTTGTTTATGGTCCATTTGGCTAACTTAGGACTGTTTTATGTGGTTGCAGGTGACCATTGTGCACGATGCTGGTTGGTTGGTGAGATTAGGATTGGTCCCAGCTAAGAGACATTGTGGCTATTGAGGAGCCGAGAGTACGTGCGACTTTGGCAGCCTGTGGGCTGTTGAAGTTCTTTGAGTTCCCATTGATATGGGCGTAGGAGTATCTCCTGCAGTTCCTTATTCGGATGTGGAGTTCGGACCTAGATTGTTTCATAGTGCAGGGAGAGAAGATTGTTTTCACTGTGGTGGAGGATGTATACTTTTTGACTGGGCTCCCATTTCGGGGAACGCCCCTACCGGCGGAGCCGCTGTTACTGAGGGATGTGTCGCTGGCGACAGTTGGTCGGAGGTACTATTTGGGGGCAAACTTTATGTCTGGCACTATCTGGAGCATTGGGGTGATGGATTCCCTAGCACATCGCTATATGGCAGTGATGATTGTGAGAGTTTATGGGTATCTGGCGACACAGTGGATTAGTGGTGGTCAGTTGTGTGTGATGGAGAGAGTGTTGGCCAGTGAGCACTTCGCCTGGGGGCTTACGCTGCATGCCAGGATGGTAGGGAAGCTGGACCACTGTCGGTCCACGGATATAGGAGAGTTTTCCTTCAAGTCCATCCTAGTGGCCTGGTTTCTGGAGAGGGAGCCTATGTTGCGCCCTAGGATTTTGGGTGCACTGGGGGTGCGAGAGCCGTGACTAAAGCGGTGGTCGACTATTTTGCTTCACCATGGTGGTGGCGAGGGTGGCCACTTCTTTACTGCTGAGGTGGTGCAGGTGTGGCGGAAAATGTCGCAGGTGATATTGCAGTTCCCCTATGTTGGGGTTGACTTCCAGGAGGATTCAGACATGGTGTTGCCCCCAGGGGAGGTGTGTGACCATCGAGGTATGTTGATGATTTTGATATATATGTTTTGTGAGATAGCATGATATATATATATATATGATATAGATGTTGATACTATCTGTTGCTTTGTTTGTATGTGCAGATGTGGCAGCTTGCGGGTGCGAGGTAGAGTTGCGAAGAGTGTTGGCTCGTCAGGAGCCGGAGAGACCACTGCGGGGAGGGTCGTGGGTTGGAGAGAGATGGCGGCATGAGGACACCGTGACGAGACCAGCTGATCTGAAGAGAGCAGCGAGGAGACACCGCCTTGATGACCTTGGTGCTGGGCCATCACATGCTCCTCCGGTGGATGCCAGAGTAGATTTTGATGACATACGCCATCGCCTGGAGGCGGTTTTATAGGGTGTGCCTAAGGGCATGTGGTCTCGCATCTAGGATGAGGTCATCCTAGAGAAATGTGTGGGGATTCCGCTGCCATGGCGGGCCATGGTACAGCAGGTAGCAGTAGTTGGTTCTACGATGACCGGATGACTACCTCCAGAGCAGGAGGGACCAGTAGCGGGTGGGGGACCACCGCCTGAGGGAGGGGTAGGAGGTGGTGCTCTAGAGGCACCTTGAGTGGTGCGCCATGTATTTTTGTATTTTTGTATATAGGCTAGTGGGCCCATTTTGTACCGAGGTGCTTCACTGACCTGCAGATACGTGCATTTTTGTATGTAAACATTTGGATGGCACTGTGAACCTTTTTATATATACATGAGTATACATTTTTGAGATCTATGTGGTGTTTACATGTGTTTTGTTAATGATGTCTAATATATATATGCTGTGACAGGTTGTTGATATGTTTATGTATGTGTAGAGGTATCTTGATGTGATATATGCCAGTCTAACATAATATTAGCTAGGTTATATGTAATTTGATTCAAATGTCTTGGAATATGTGTAAATGTAATGGAATCAAAATGTCGAGATAAAAGTGTAACCTACAAGTATTTGCGAAAGAGGCAAGGATCATGTACGCGGTACACATTGTTGAGCTAGAGAACGACTAGTTGGGAGTCGAGGAAGACGCTAAGGTGATGAATACGATGATGTTGGGCATCAGTCAGGAGGCCAATGACGACAGTGTATTCATCTTTGTTGTTGGTCAATGAACCCAAACATATGCCGCTCGAATGGAGCATTTCATGTGAGGAGGTGTAGAGAGCCCAAGCAGTCGAAGCGAGATTTTGTGTCCAACGGTTGGCACCGTCGGCGTAACCGATGTGGTAGGCTGGTGGAGGAAGCATCTATCAATAGCACAAATGATATTTTAGACTTGAGGGATGGAAAAAAGATTAAAAACACTACAAAAGAAATAAACTAAAGTAGAATGACTACGTTTTAAGCAGAAAATTTCTTTAAGTAGAACCCGTTGATGGGTTCTTTGAGAGAGAGGCCTTAGGGAGAGGTCAATATGTATGTGCCTTTGGTGAGGCAATGTTGGTTAATTTATGGGCCATGCCATAGTGACTCATATTTTCCATGGCCAAAGGTACCATGAGCGATATCGTAAGCAAGGACGAGGTCGCCTTCGTGAAATGACCGAAGGTTGACATGTCGATCAAAGGTAACCTTTGATCATTTTTTAGCTGCCTCATTGTTCTATAATGAAGATCAACAATCTTCATCCAAGGACTCTAAGTTCAGCAAGCACTGCTCCATTGGAGCAGTGTCAGGTAATAGCTCAATTGCGGTGCATAAGGTGGGAATTTCGCACTCTATGGGAAGAGTGGCCTCAACCCCATGGACTAGATGAAATGGTGTGAAACTAGTAGTTGTTTTCACAGCCATACAGTAAGCCCATAGTGCAGAAAATAACATATGATGCCAATTGGTCTTATGCTTATTAACTGTGCACTGTAACATGGTCTTGAAGACCTTGTTAACTGCTTCTACCTGTCCGTTAGACTGAGGGTAATATGGTGAGGCAAACTCATGGGAGAATCCTAACAGAGATGAGAGTTTGACGAAAATCTTATTCTCGAAGTGTTTCCCGTGATCGAAAACTAGTTGGAGTGGTACTCTAAAGAAAGATATGACGTGGTTAAAGAAAAAATGTGTTGCGGTGTTAGTGGTATTGTTGAAGGTGGGCATAGCTATAGCCCATTTGGTGAAGTAATCAACTACGACAACAATGTATTTGTGTCCATTTCTGGAGGGGGAATTACAAGTCTTGAAGTCGATGCCCCATTTACAAAAAGGACCGGTAGTGATGACTGGATGAAGACAAGTAGGTGGTGCTCAGGCTTTGTTGGCGAAAAGATGACACTTCTTGCATCGTTTTACGGCGTGAATGTAATCGTCAAACAAGGTAGGCCAAAAGTAACCTGCTTGGATAATCTTTTAAGCAGTGGATATGTCTAAAAGATGGCCCCCACATGCGCCACTATGGCATTCGTTCAAGATTCTATCGACCTCGTCAATGGTTAGGCATCGATGAAGAATGGTGTCGACCCCTCGCCGGTATAAGATGTCTCCAATGAGGAGATAGCGGGGGGTCTGATGGCGAATACGACGATGATCATCTCATGAAAGGTGGTTACTGAACTTTTGAGTTCATAGGTAGACGAGGAGGTCACCATACCAAGGATCATCCGAAGTGATGTAAAATAGGTGTTCGTAGGGAAATTCGATATTGACGAGGGCACAGGTTGTGTCAGAGGGGAGGGTCATGACAAGTTCAGCGAGAATGAGGGCTTTAATTCTCTTGGGTGTTGAGAATTCAAGATCGTACTCCTGAAGGATAATGATCCATCGAGAAAATTTGTTGTTAATTTGCCGACAACTGAGCAAGTATTGCATAGGGTTGGAATCTGCTACAACCTTAGTTGTGTGAAGCAAAATGTAGTGATGCAGTTTCTAGACTGTGAGGATGACTGCAAGAGATAGTTTCTCTTAATGTTTATACTTCAACATGCTCACGATTGTCATCACCTAGCTGAACGAGAACTCCAGCTACTGAAACAGTTGATGCTGATACGTAGAGGATATAGTCGGGATTGTAGTCAGGTGCACTAACTAAAGGGGCATTGGAGAGTGACATTTTAAGATCGTCAAATGACTATTGGGCATGTTCATCCCAGTGAAATGGGATGTCGTGACATAATAAACGAAGGAAACTGTGTGCGTGAATGGCGTAGTCTGGGACAAATCATCGTAGAAAGTTAGCCTTGCCTTGTAGGCTCTGAAGTTGATGTAAATTTTGGGGAGGTGGAATTTCGGTGATATCTTGGACTTTGAGGGGGTCCATGGTAATATCGCTTTGAAAAAAGATGAATCCGAGGAGGCACCCCTCAGTGATGCAGAAAACGCACTTGAGAGGATTCAAGCAGATTTTGTACTGACGACACCATTGGAAGATGATTCGTAAATCATCAAGATGTTGGGTGTGTTTCTTGGATCAAGTTGTGAGGTCATCCAAGTATGTGAGGATGATATGAGCCAGATCGTGAAAAATGTATGTCATCACCCTTTGGAAAGTTACACCAGCATTCTTTAATCCAAAAGGCATGACACGATATGAAAAAGTACCCCAAGGGGTAGTGAATGTGGTTTTGTACTGATCGGTTGGGTGAATTTGAATTTGATTATAACCAGAGAAACTGTCCATGAAGGATAGAGCCTTGTGGCCTGCGTAGTCATTGATAATTTGATCGATGAAAGGCGTTGGAAAGTTGTCTTTGGGACATGCATGGTTGATATCACGAAAGTCCGTGCAGACGCAGATAGTGCCCTATTTTTTGTTAAAGGGTACATTGTTGGAAACCCATGAGGTATAGGCGATGGGGTAGATGAACCTGGCAGCGCGTAATTTGTCAATTTCAGCTTTGATGGCCGCTGCATTCGATGGGTGTAGCGGTCGTTGTTTTTGAGGAACTAGTGTAATATAGGGCCAGGTGTCGATGCAATGTTCGATGATAGAGGGATCAAGGCCAGGCATTTCCATGTATGACCAGTAAAAAATATCTTGATATTCCTGGAAGAGGGCTTTATAGGCAGTGATTTATTGAGGACTACAAGAAGCTCCAATGGTGATTTCCTCGACGATGCCATTTTTAATGGAAATGTCGATTTTAATGGTCAGGGAAATGTTGGCCATATTGCCTTCTTCAAAAGCATCAGGGGAAGGAATGGGGTTTTTTAACCAGTCGATAGGCCTTGATGGGATAAAATCCTTGGTTTTGATGATGTAGATGGGGTGTTGGTTAGGAGGCATGGAGGCTTCCTGTGGAAAGAAGAGTGCGCGGTGGTGTAGTGCATCCCATGGGTAATCAGGGTTGTTTAACTCTTCTAGTATTTCCTCATCACAGTGGAAGTGGCGAGAATACAAGGGGTCATGAAGAGTGATATTAGTGACTATTGTCATGTGGCTACCCCCTCATGATGAAGAAGCAGGGGGAACGATGCAAGGAGATGGCGATGGTTCGCTCGACATAAACCAAATATCAAAGTACTAAGGAGTACTCGTGGTAGTTGGGTGTAAAATTTTTGTAGGGAAATGAGCGGGCGAGTTGGGGGATGAATCCTCAGATAAGTCATCCAAGAACCATGGAGGCGTTGGAAGGGCCTCGGGTTCGGGGGCAATGACATGAAGAACCTCTAGTGACGAGGTAAGGTCAACTATCGATTCTCTGGGTCTTTGAAGTAGAGTCAATTGGCCTTGCCTGTATTCAATGATCATAGGACACTGGTATGTAAAATGATATAATGATTCACATAGAGAGAAAGGGCATCGCATACATTCATTGACTGAAGTTGTGACATAATGGATGTCAGTGATTGTTGGTAAGGATGACGTAGTTGGACCGGGTTCGCTCTCGAAGCTTTGGCGTACTGCCGCTAATGTCTACCGAAAGCATGGCAGTGCTGGGCAATGGTGGGTATAATGGCCATATTTTGAACATATAGCACAAGCAAATTTGGTGTGAAACCTTTTACTACTTGAATGGGGGGTGGTAGCGCAGTACTGGCTATAGTGGCGAGTGTTGGGGGAGTTGGATTGAGTGGAATCAAATTTCGTAACTTTGGTAGAGATGGGCAGTTGTGGGTTTGGTGTCCATATTTCTCACATAGTGCGCAAGGAGGTTGGATGCGCAAAGGAAGTGGAGTTGTGGGCTCCTTCTTCTTTCTCCTGCCCCTAGCTATGGTAGGGGGGGTAGTGAGTGGGGGTGTAGAGGGTATGGTGGGAGTAAGTATGGGAATCGTCATTGGGATTCCTTCCATTTGGGGGGGAAGGGATGGTCGAGGGACCATCTCTGGTGGATGTAAATACCAAACTAGAATTTCTAACACCATATTAGGGAGGGTAAGCATTGTGGCTACCTGGAAATGTTCGATGCCAAATGGAGGGAAAAAGAAGGGGATTTGAGTGATGGCTTGGGGAACTGTCTCCCAAACTGGGATATGTCCTTGGGGAGAGGTGGAATTGTGGATTGGTGGGGTCAACGAGTTCACAGGAGGCTCATGAGGGGGAAGTTCTATGACTAGTGGGATGTCAGATATGATAGGAGCCTCCCTAGGAGGAAGGGTATCCTTTGTGTTAGTTCCATTAGATGATATGATGCATACTTGATTGGAAGGATGAAGGAGCAATGGTGATCCATGGTAAGTTCCTAACAATGATGGATCTTTGAAAATTCTAGAACCCATCTCGACGAGTGGGTATGCGTCATGACTCGTGTGGATGAGAGGAAGAATGTTATCAATGTTGACAGATGGGTTAGGCTCGTAATGTGAGACTTGGTCAATGGTAACGATCTTCCCATTGTGGGGAAACATCATTGTTCGAAAGACTGAAGAGGCAATTGCCTTCATAGCATACATGTAGCTACGATCGAACATGATATTATAATCGAGTGGGGCGTCGATAACTTTGATGTCGATGAGAATAGTTTTTCCCTCGAGTTCTACGGGGAAATTTTGGAAGAGCCCTTTAGGAGAGGATGGTCGTCTGTCATAAGTTTGTGCCATACTGATTTGGACATAATGCATGTACATGCACCTTCATCGATGATACACCGATGAACTGTGATGTTCTGTATTTTTATTGGGATTTGAAAAGCGATCAAGGCGGGAAGGTGGGGTTCTTCGTTGTCGAGATCAAATGTAATGAGTCGAGTATTTGCGGGGTCGACTGCCCCCAAGGCGGAAAGTAATGATTTTCGTTGAGTGGGACAAGTCTGAAGGACTTCTAAGATGGACATGGCAGTCGAGGATTGTGCTAAGTCATCAACCAAATTGTTATTATGAGTTTCCCTAGCCTATGGGTTTTGGACATTCCTGCACAACGAGATGCAAGGGATGTGAAGAGGTGGCTCGGTGTTAGGGTGAGGGATCACCAACGGGAGTCCCATTGGTGCAGGGTTTGTCTCTGGAGGGATGGGAGGAGACTCAGCGGGTGCATGATACTGACGATTACATGTTTGCAGAAGGATTTCTTCCTCACTAGTGAGGAGGATTGTGTGATCGGCTAGATTGTTTGGGTTGAGGTACTATCCCACCTGAGGTGGGAGATGTTGTGTGTCATGTTAGGTATTTATCACACTTTGGTGTGGAATAGGATTCTGCAACATGGTAGGGGGGGTTGTTGTACATATTTTTGTGGTGTCGGCTGAGGGGAGGAGGTGTTGGAAGATGAGGTAGACTGCCTGAGTCTTTCAACCATTTGAAATCAGTGATTTGGGGGCAATGATGAGTGTAGTGACCGAACTCACCGCAAAGGGAACAAGAGAAGTTGGTTTTAACAGTATTGTTATTTCTCCCTTGACGCCTATTATTATTGTCGCCCTGAGGGTTCAGATTCCCTTGGTTCTGGTTGACCCCAGTAGGTTGGTTCTGCTGGGGTTGATTCTCGCCTTGACCTGGGTTGTTGTTGTTCCTATTTTTTCCTTTATGTTTGGCATTGTTCGATGGATGGGTCGGATTTGTCGTATTCAGTTGTTCAAAATTTTGATATTGTTGAACAGGAGAGGGTTGAAAAAAATTCACCCTAGCGTGAGGATGTGGGGGAGCCATAGGTTGTGGGGGGCCAAGAAAAGGAAGGTATGGATTCTGTGGGGGTAATGATCCATAAGGTACATAGGAAGGCATGGTGCTTTCTCTAGTACTATAAGTTGAGGGAGAGGGGGTACCAGAACTCATTTGAATAGGTGGGTGTATGGGGGGTGTCGGTAGTGGCCCATTGATGGGTGGGGGCATAGAAACAGGGTATGGTTGTTGATAAGGGGGTGGGGGCTAATAAGAGATGCCCCCATATGCCGACGGATATTGAGGTGTTCCATACATTGGTGGTTGTTGGGGTTGTGGACCATGGTGAGTGGTGTTACCAATTAGTTTGTCTGCTGAGTGAGACATCCCAGGTTTGTCTTGGCCAAATGGAACAGGTTTTGGGAGATCAGGAAGTACAATGTATATGTACCCTGACTGTGCATAGATGAGGTCATATTGTTGAGCCTTACTGATGGCTTCTTCTTCTGATTGAGGGATGGTGGAAGCTACATCCTTACCAAGGAGAGAGACAAGTGATCTAAGAAACCAGTCAAGACACTATTGTTTGGTGGTTTCTTCTTTGCACAAACTACGTCACCTATGCCACTCGTGAATGTGATCAACGATATGTGTGGCGGAGGTTTGTTTGAAATTAGATAGTAGTTCCAGACCATTGTCATGGCGGAAGTATTTCCAATAGTACTCAACAGTGGGGTCTGAAGTCACTAGAAGAGAAACTAGTGAAGGATGAAATAATTGGTTATAATGAGGGGTAANGGGAGAGGGGGTACCAGAACTCATTTGAATAGGTGGGTGTATGGGGGGTGTCGGTAGTGGCCCATTGATGGGTGGGGGCATAGAAACAGGGTATGGTTGTTGATAAGGGGGTGGGGGCTAATAAGAGATGCCCCCATATGCCGACGGATATTGAGGTGTTCCATACATTGGTGGTTGTTGGGGTTGTGGACCATGGTGAGTGGTGTTACCAATTAGTTTGTCTGCTGAGTGAGACATCCCAGGTTTGTCTTGGCCAAATGGAACAGGTTTTGGGAGATCAGGAAGTACAATGTATATGTACCCTGACTGTGCATAGATGAGGTCATATTGTTGAGCCTTACTGATGGCTTCTTCTTCTGATTGAGGGATGGTGGAAGCTACATCCTTACCAAGGAGAGAGACAAGTGATCTAAGAAACCAGTCAAGACACTATTGTTTGGTGGTTTCTTCTTTGCACAAACTACGTCACCTATGCCACTCGTGAATGTGATCAACGATATGTGTGGCGGAGGTTTGTTTGAAATTAGATAGTAGTTCCAGACCATTGTCATGGCGGAAGTATTTCCAATAGTACTCAACAGTGGGGTCTGAAGTCACTAGAAGAGAAACTAGTGAAGGATGAAATAATTGGTTATAATGAGGGGTAAAGGGGGCATATCCCGAAAGAGCTGGTGATATTTCCCAATAGTCACACAAAATCCAATCAAGGTGAAATTGCAGCCCACAATTTCCACTTGGGTAGATGTCCTAAAATTTGGTCAGTAGGTACCTCGATCAAAGTGTGACATTTAGGATTTCGGCCTCAGAAATGGGTCACAGGTTGGATCCCTTCCAAGAGGTGGGTGCCTCAAGGGGGGACACACAGAACAATTGGACCTCGACCTTCAACCCTTCACAGGTATCTCCCTACCTTATGGTGTTAGGAACACTTGACTTGGAGGATTTCCAGTTCCCTATTTGACAACTTTTATGGTTTTGACAATGTGAGAACCAGATAACAGGGAGTTATTTGGATGCATGTCCCTGAAATCCTACCTAGACTAAAAATTTCTTTTGGCACCTCCTATGGAGGAAAATTTAGTGATTTTTTAGAAAAATTTTAGATGTAATTGTTTTGAGAGGTTGGGGGTGTGAACCAACCTCGTTGAATTTAAATGGGAGTGGATAGTTTCGTCAAGAAAAAGGTTGGGTGTTTCAGAATCCCTTTGGATGAAACTTACTTTGACCTCCACGTTTCAAGAAGAAGATATGTGAGTGATAAGTGAATTTTTTGTGTGAATGAATGAAAGTGTGGCAATCTTTAGTGAATTAGGTGTCACCTTGCTGCATGTGGACTTTGCTTGGTCCTTACAAGTGTTGATTACCTAATTAACTAAATGCCTTTGGTACAACCTTGCATAATTCAAAAGTCCCTAGGAAGCTAACATGTGGACATGTGGGTCCGTTACTATTCCTTTAACTCCCTATTGTGATATAATCTAAGAAAAGATTTGAAACTATCATAGATTGATCATGTGGGCATGTATGGGCTCGTTACAAAACCTTTAAACTTCCCTAGTGATTTGATCTAAGAAAGTAAATTTCAACACTATCCTATCTTTGTAGCATGTGGGCATGTATGCGCCCTTTACAATATTAATATGTGTTTGAAAAAATAAACTAAGAGGATTCCCAAGAAGGGTTGTTGTCCTCTCCTAAATTTTTTAATGTTCTTAAGGGATATGAATTTGTTTCACAATCTTTTTTTGATTCTCAAGGTCGCTTGAAGGCGCGAGAGAAGAGCATACTAAGCGATTGTTATCCAAATTCTAGTCCCAATGTAAGTTAAATGTGATTAAAAATGATTTCCAACTTATATTTTGAGTCAAAACAAGCCATCCATGTGGCAAAAATGAAAGCAAAAGAGGAAATTGATTTTAACCCCCTAAGTGCCTATGTGTTTTGACAAACCCCTTTATATGATGAGGGGACTAAGTGTGGTGCAGCTTTAAAACATGCTTGAAATCATTTTTAAGAAGGCTAATGGCCTTCCCCACATCTCAAAAAAATTACAATGTGAATTTTTGCATAGATGCATGGGTCTCAGTGGAGACAGAGGTGCACAGAGTGCATGTGCACAAACAGAAAAGAGTTATTGAGCGCACGTGCGCAAAACAGAATTGTGCCTTGAGCGCATGTGTGCACGATGTGTGTCTGTGGGCCTAAAAACCTGGGCACAGGTGACACACGGTCGTGAATGAAAATTCCGGGTGGAATTATCCCAATTCAACTTGGAATTAGATGATTGGCAGGTCATCTTAGGCCGGTTAATGCACCTGCAAGTTAAATAAACCAAAAGAAGAGCTACAAAAACCCAAATGGGGTAGGAAATTGATACCTTTCCCCAGTGGAGTTGCCAATCTGTTGCGCCTCTTTCGTCACCTTAGTGAGCAAAATATAGGTGCTTGCAAGCTTAGTTGGGTTTCCTAAGAAGGACAACTTCAAGGAAAAGGGTTAGAAAAAGAAATATAAAACAACAACTAAGAAATAAACTAAGAAATAAAACAACAACTAAATTTATAAACATAGGGACATAAGGACAAAAGAAACAATTAGACCCATGTCACCAATGATAAGGCTGATATTAGTGAAATAAAACACCGAGAAGCAAGGGGACTATGAGTCCTTTCTTCCTCCAAGGGAGGGCTCTCGGACCCCCACAAATAAGCTCTTCTTACAACTTTGAAAAAGAAAATGAAAATGGTGAAAGAATTCTTTTCTAATCCACTCAAGTGGTGAGATGGATTGCCCAATGCAATGATGCAAGTATACTCTTGGCAAGGATAGAAGAGTCCTCAAGAGAATAATGGTAGCATAACTTTTCTTTGAATTCCTTGAAAAATGAAGTGTATCCATGGCCTTTTTATAGCATTCCTTTGGGTTATTGTTCAACTAGTTTGTAGTGTGTAAAGAGGCTAATTAGGGAATTTCTAGGTCTTTGAATAGCCACCCAGTACAATCCAGTCCAGATTTGAGTGTCAAATCAACTTGGAAGCTGAACTAGAAGTGGGTGGGAGGCCAACCACTCTCATAAATGGACCGTTTCTCAAGTGCGTAGCTTTTTGCAACAACAGTCGCGCATTGTGCGCATGTGCGCGGATCTTGCATTTCTGTTTTGCACATGTGCATGCACGCCCAGTGTCTTCATAGAGACCTTCAATTTTTTCACTATTTGTATAGTTTTTGACCCTTTGGGAATTCTTTTGTGTTAATTCAGGTCCATGGATGACTTCATAACTGTTTTACGATGTTGAATTCTTGTAACCATTTGCGGACGAAATTTCAGTGATAACACCACCTTAGTTCCATGACTGTCTCATTTAAGACACCATACTCCTACGACTTGATTACAATGAATGATGATCCAGACCTAACTACGATCTATAACTTCTTACACTCAACCATTTAAGGCGACCCTATCCACTACCTGTACAAAGGCATGGCTTGGTTCTTATGACCTTACAACACAAATCCCTATAGGATCAGATTTCAAATTTAAAAAATGAGAAGGTTGGCGCCTCTCCCTCTCTGAAATGCGCACTGATGTGCTAGAATGTTGGGACGTTGCTGAGGTGGAGTGATGCTCCTGCAACATACTCCACTGCTAGGAAAATTATGATTTCCTGCTCATGAGCTCCTCTTCCTGAGCTTTGAAATCCCCCTGGATCCCAAACTCTTCCTTGGGGTTTTCCTCTTTCTCCTCTCCAGCTATGTTGTTGTTGTTGTTGTTTCTTATTCCATGTTGGTGTGGTAGGCTCTCCTCTACTCAACTTCCCTTTGTTGACTTCTTCTACTAAACTCAACATCATCCTTCTTATCTCCTCTATCACCCTATCCAACTGCTCCAGTGGATGGCTCTTCTTGTGCAGTCTTCTCTATTGCACTTCCTCCTCAAGGGGCAGATTATTCTGATCCCCCATGGTGTCTTCATATCCTCTTGTGGCACTAAGTTTCCACTCTGCTACAGACTCCAATCTTGTAGTCTCATCACTGAGTTGTTTCTTAGCTTCCTCCTCTGACAGATTAGCTTATGCATCTCCTCTTGTGCTGGTATATCTCCAACTTCCTCCAGTTGTTCTCTGAGTTGGTATACTCCTCCATCTGTTTCCAACATAGTCTGTTGGATGTGAAAGCTTTGCACCATCACCCTTCTCTTCTCTCTAAGGCTTCCAATTCTTCATATAGCTCAAAAAAATCCATGTTGTTTGTTTCTCCTTCTGTTGCAAGCTTCAGTGTTGTAGTCATCTCCTGTTCAACTTCCTGGCTGAGAATTTTGAGTAATTTTGTTGAATGCTCTTCTCCTTCTACTGGGGTAGACATCAATGTCTACTCCATTTCCTCTTCTTTGATAGTCTCTGCTAGTTGCTTTTCCTCCACTGTTTCACTTTCATCATGTGCATTGACCTCTACTTGGTTGCTTGTTAGGAATTCCTTGATCCCTCCAATAATCAGAATGCTCCTCTGATCTTCCTCCTCTATGATATAAGTATTTAACTTCTCATCATCTTCATTCACATGGTCTACAAACCCACATGAATATTTGTTGGGCCCGATATATGATCATTTTTATGATGTTTATTATACATTTTTTCCGCATGTACATATTTGTTTTGCACGTTTTGAAGGAGCTTTTTGAAGAATTTTACGATAAAATGGTATAATCGGCATGAGGTACGTATAATTCATGTTTTTTTATTCAATCAAGTTTAATTTATCATATCTTATGGTTTCCAAGAGTTAATTCATGTTTTTATGCTATTACAGGGAAAAACACACCATGTTTCTTAGTCTGGCACTTGATCCAGCACTCGTTCCAACACCCAGTACTGCACAAAAATGCAAGGCAAGTTGGCGGTTATGGTATTGGCGGCCAATGGTGGAAAAATTGGGCACATGGGTTTTGTTTGTCATCTTCCCCTCCCGCTTCTAAGCTCCAGACAACTCATTTTCAGTTGTCCAAAGAAGGCGATTATTGGCTTACTCCATTTTGACAGTTAGAGCATCATTTATTGTAATTTGCCGAATTTAGAGGTGGTTTAACCCTCTTGTGGTCGACCACTTGGTTTGTAAATGTTATAAATATCACTGAGGTGTTCAGATGATTTTTAAGGAGAAGAAGCAAGTAGCATAAGAATTAGAATTGCCAAAAAAACGATTTTTCTCTGTTTGAGTTTTTACATTGCCAGAATTATGCCAAAACTGTGTTTTTGGATTTTTATGGTGAATTCGGCCTGCTAAGCTCGTGGTGTACTTTTAGAGAGTGACCATGACTTTCTAGGGGGGGCACCAACAGTCAGGTAACTCTCTTCATGTTTATTTATGCATTTCTTAATTTAATTGCTCTATTTTTATTTTCTGTACATGCATGTTTTTATTATGCTAACTCGTTTGTTCTAGCTTAATTGTTTTAATTGTTTTGCAGGTTAGATTTTGATACAGATTAGCATGTGTTGATTTTATAGCTTAGAAAATGTTTTGCAAGACTCCATACTAACCCCAAGTCTTTATATTAACCTCATGTGCATGTAGATGTTAAACTATGCTTCGAGTTATGGTTTTGTAATCAAGTTATAACAAAGTTTTTATTAGATTAGAATAGAGTTTGTTTATTTGGGGTTTTTTTTACAAGAATTGATGGATAGATAGAATTAATTGTGATTTGCTTATTATGCTTAGTAGTTTACCTTTGCTTACTATCATGAACTAGTATGATTTGAATATGTTTTTTACTTGCTTTCTTAGGAACTATCCATCGGTCCTTGGCCCAGAAGTACTTAGGTTACCTAGTTTCAAGTTGCTTAGTAGGGTTTTCTCATTAGATAGGTTTTCTTGAATAGATTAGTCTTAGATAGTTGCTTTCATTAATTAGATTATACTCCTACCAGCCTTTTACCTTTGGCATATATTTTTC